>JAVHYY010000934.1:45000-126888 GCA_035221665.1 Okamejei kenojei | reverse complement strand
GAGAATAATGAGTTTGTTTTTTTTTTTTAGTATGTAGGATGTAAATTTAATTGATGGTGAGAATGGAGAATGTGTGTGTAGTGTGTATGTGGGTTACTATATGGTGGAGAGAATATATAGAAGAAGAGGAAATAAAATATGAATGGTAGAAGAAAGAAAGTGACGTATATGAAAGATGCAGGTGCTACCAGCAGCTACATAATTCCCTGCTGCTAGAGACTGAAGGCAAAACCGCGGCCAGGCGCAGAACCACCGCCGTTGACTCACTGGTCCGGACTGAATACATCCCGTTCCACGATAGCGACGGTGGGCGTCTTTCCTGCATGGAGCGGATGTGAGCAGGTTGCTCCAGCGTGACCTGCTTAATGCAGGGGCAGAGTCACAGTGGGTCCTCCTCGCAGACCACGGCAGGACCTATTCAAGGACTGCCAAAATGTCTCACCCAATTCGCAGGGGAGCATTAGGGGTCAGAGCCTGGGTGAACCTGAAGAAGGGGCAATGGCTGAACAAGTCAAACTGTGTTAGGGGTGCCAGAAGAATGGTGGGCAATGGGAAAACTTAGGCTGCAACCCACACGGAAGGACTGCCAATAACCCTCCAAACTGGCAGCCGTACAAATTAACAAGGCTAAACAAACCACTGCAGGAGTAAGCCATAACACTACGGCTGAAAATTATACCTCGCTCCAGAGAACTGCAATTCCTCAATGTACCAGCAGTCCACAACCCCATCTGGGGCAAACTATAGCCCATCTTAAGGAGCCAGAAGGTGAAGCTCCAAGAATCCTTAAACTGCAGGCTGCAGGGATCACAGAGTAACCAGGACAGCAGATGGGGTTGATTATGCCTTGAAGAGCTACAAGATGCTCTAGCAAATACTGTGTAATACTCATTCGAGATTAATAATTGCAGGAAGGACTCATTAAGCATTGCAAAACTTAATCCCCCCAAATTTGCAGGATTATGCAGGAACAGTAGCATTCCGCCGCCAAATTTCTGTTTGGGGACAGACCTTCCGAAGCAGGTGAAAACCTAGATGGAGTAGCCAGGTTATAGGCCAGAACAAGTGCCAAACACCTCTAAATCCCACTATCAACAGCGGTAGCACCCCCCACTCACCACCAGAACATCGGTACAATGAAAGACCCACCAGGTGGTAAAGCTCGAGTGCCGGCCCACCGGTCTTTTTTAGACTATGGCTCAGCCCGGCAATTCTTGAAAATGCGCCAACCCCACAACCAGCACACAACACCAGAAGAAACAACGGCAGAGACAACCCACACAACACCGGCGTACCATGGAGGTAGGTGGGTCTGGTTTTGTCCTCAAACACCTTGCAAAATTAAGAATCATCAGAAATTGGTAGTCGGGTTGCACTTGTTTTCATCATGTGTGGAGCACTTTTACCTCTGCTCCTTACATACTCGGAAGTATTCAGTGTTACAAAATGAATTGAATACGACTACCCCATCCCATTCAGCATACGACTAAGCCGGAAGTTCATACTTTCACTAGAAGAGAGAACATCAGGCCATGATGAACTGTTGAGATTAAACACAAAAGGGTTAACTTAGAAGACAATCAGAGAATCTCAAGTGTTTGTATCAAATAAATTTTACAAAAAATACGAACAAGAGGCGTTTGCCGCATCATCCAAGATTGACCGACTAAATACTTGCGTTTCAGTAAGCCATTTCAAAACGGACAACTTTTTTGTCACAGCCCAACACTAATTGCCTGATAGGGACTACAGTCTTGCATCGATCTTAACGATGCATACGATTCAGTACCAAATACACAAGGATTATCGTAAATACCTGAAAATTTGTCTGATGGGACAAGCTATGGCAGTATAAGGCCTTACCCAATGGGTTGTCATCAACAACCCCAGGCTGTTTACTAAATTCTTAAGACCACATTAGCATACTTAGGGAACAGAACCATATCGTCATGCTTACCATTGAATGATATTCTCATCGTGGGTGGGAATATTTGAAATGCACATTGCAGTATCACCACAAAACATAATTTTTCCAAAGCTGGATTTAACATACATCAGATAATCCATTCGATAAGTAGCCAGAGTGATTGGGAAATTAGTGGCGGCTTTACCCAGCCGCACAATTTGGACCTCTCCATTATCAAAATCTGCAAGAGCAAATATTCCGCTCTCAAAAATCAAGCAGGCCATTACGAATTTCTTGAAACTACCAGGTAAAGCAAATTCAGAATATAAAAGTGGATAGAAAATGCTCAGCAATGTATTAACCCCAACACTAACATGAACCCCACGGATACATTACAAACTGAATCCAGTGCTAAAGGTTGCGGAGCAACTAAAACCTCACAATAGGGTGGAGATGGAGTGCACAAGAATAACCCTGTTTAAAGCACTAGGGATTAATTACTAGTAAAGCTGGGAGCATTACATGGACTCAGGGCCTACTGCTCGATATGTACCAGTTGCATGTACCGATACCAATAGATAATACACAGTGTGGCCTATATAAATCATATGGTGGAATAAAGTCGATATCATGTGATGAAAAGGCTAATAATATCTGGCCACAGGAGTCTGTAAATAGAGATTTAGGATTTCACCACCTTACCTTCCAGGTAAGCTAATACCGTGGTCAGACCCCCAAATCACGTAAATTCAACGACAACATTGAAATTGGATGTTTGGATCGGAAAGTGTTAGCCGATATTATAGAACTATATGGGAACACCAGATAACGACCTATTTTGCATCCAGACTTAAACACACAACTAGCAACATATGATTGCTTGGGAAACCAACCCTGGGGCAGCAGCGTGGACGCTTTTTTTTCCGCTGCATTGGGGGGATTTGGGTTTTTCTAATGCATTTTTCCCCCCATCTGCCTCATCATTCTGGATTTGTAAAAAATCAAACCCGACACCACAACGGTATTTTGTGTTCCCGATAGCCTACCCAACCAGTGGTTCCCAGCAGTACAAAAGATGGCCTCAGAACCCTGCATCCGGATCACAAACGGCCGAGTTTGTTGGTACAAACCCCGTGACAGGAAAGTCATCCGTGCCATGACCACATAAATTGTGATTTGCGATTCGAACATTGCCATTCCTGGAAACGGACCTCTCCGACAATTAACAATGACATCTCAGCGTCGTGCAGGGAGTCCACGAGAAACAGTACCTGACATATTCCAGGAAATTGGAAGTGTTCTGCCACCAGACGAACACTACATATGACTCAGCCACCCTCACAGAGTGCTGGAGTTCACGCCACCCTTCAATTCGATGAGGATTGAGTTAGCGTGCCAGTATTTGGTGGGCAAGGAGTGCCCTTTCTAATTATCTGGGCAGAGGGAGTGACACTTGCTATACAATCAACCCCCACTAATATCTAAACTAATGAGGGGTATTAACTCCAATCCACCCCAGGCCAGATACATCCCATACATGGGACATAGGCAAGTATTAACTATGTCACCGAGGAATGGACATAAACCCATATCGGGCTCACTGAGGACAAACTAACACAAGATGGTAATGAAAATGGCACTTGTTTCAGCACAACAGGTCCATCCTTACACAAGCAAAGTATGGACGCCAATGTATGTCACTAATGGGAAGATAACCTTTTCTAATACAGGGGTTACTCAAACAAGACCGACCCGGTTATCCTCCTGGCCAAAAGTTAAAAATTAGCTCTGCATTGTGAGACACATATTTTCAATATATAGAAGTCACCAGACTCTTAGGGGCACAGAGAGAGCTCTACTCATAAGCCATAAACGCCCCTCACCATAAGTCACATGCATAATCCAGGTGGTTGAGGGGTGGTATTAGATGCAGCGGGGTGATACTAATGATTTCCAAATCTCACTCCACCAGGGCGGCATCTACAATCGGCGGCTAGGATGATGAAGTTCCTTTGGACCACATCCTTGCCACAGCGGGGTTGGAGCAAATGAACAGACTTTTACAACACTTTTATAACAAACCATGCGCTCCTGACACATATGCAGAAAAATGTTGAGTTCCGAAAAATAAATTACCCAATGTAGGCATATTTTTTTAGGTATTGAATAAATCCCTCTATTTTTTTATCAGCACAGTGTCAAGACTGAAATTACATTCAACTCTTTTTTTTCCTAGCCTGGAAGTGTGTGAGCATGGACTCGTTCCCGGGCATGAAATCACAGAGTCTTTAAAATCTTCACGAAGTCATTCCGTGACTCCCGAATAAAATAGTAAGATTAAATGAACTAACAGTTTGAAGTTTGATCTTAATTAACTTCGGATCAAGTGAGTGACTACGTGAAGAGAGCCCCCTCACGCAGTAACGGCATGACGTCTGACGCTGACGGCGAAAGAGGAGCTGCGGTAAGGATCAGCTCCATCGCAGCGGGTCTGGGGGGGAATCGGCCCGCAGGTAGTGAAGTTACATTCGGCGCGGGTTTTTAGTAACGCTGGATGGTTCCAACAGCGAAACAAAAAGTAGAAAAATAGACGTTAAAAGTGCTGAATTGTGAGCACAAGATAAATTTTAACAAAAATGGGAGACAACGGGAAGGAAGGCTTTGGCGTGTTGAAGAGAGCCGCCGGGGTGAAATAAATATACGTAAGCGAAAAGCTAGAGTGGACCCTGTTTTCCCGATACCGTGGCCACTGAATTACCGATATAGAAATTTCCAGATTCTCTCTCCTGAAATTATAACCAAAGGAGGAAAATGCTCCTAAGAAATGCAAAAAGAAAACAGTGAGGCCCCGTGGTTTCTGATGAATCTGATTTTGAAAGACCTCCAGAAAATAAACACTATGAGGCTTAAAAATGGAGCATATGGGGGAGGCAAAAAGTTCTCCAAACTATAGGATACAAGTGTCACAGTCCCTCAAGAATCCCAGAAAATCCCTGAGGGGTTTCAATATGATGAATATGGCAGTGGGCCAAGTGGGATATATACCATACCCACGATTTGGGCTGAAGAAGCTCATGGGATAAAATCCCGATGGAATTAGGGCTGCAGAAGACAGACCCTGCTGAAATTGAAAAGCTATTTGAACCCGCCACAAAGTAAAAAGAAAAGGCTGATCGCCTAGGAAGCACAAAGTTTTTGCTATAACCTGAGGAGTGGTGAGGATTTGAAGAAAGCCTAGCTGCCAATATAATTTATATGGTATCGTGGCACCACTTCATAATACTGTGATGAAAGAATTAATCAGAAATTATATAAAGCATCCAGGCAATGTCCTCACTTGAAGTGCCTAAAGGTGAATCCATGTATGGCAACTATGACTCCAAGTATGAGAGCCCAGAGAAATGAAAATTTCAAAAGTGGTCTCAAATTATTTTCGGCTGCCATCACGGCTTTTGGCAGGCAAATGGAGGAATCTGGAAATGGACAAGATTCAAAAGATACTTTGGGTTTAATGTTGCAATTCATTTTATGAGATCAATTGCATGAGGAAAATGGCGATTCGGGCCCAATTTCACCCTAGATATGCAAGCCTGTGTTCAAGAAAGTGGAGTTCAAGCTCCTGGATATTGTTTGGAGAAAATCTGCCGAAACAACTGAAGCAGTTGGATGAAGAATCTAAATATTTTAGCACTATTAGAAGCTTTTGTCTTTGGACAAAGAAAAGGGTTTATCGTGGCGTTTTATTCGGCCCAAGGAGTTTTTGATTTCGTTTATAGAGCAGAAATTTGTCACGAAGTATTATCGTGCTACACAGGCCCGCGCTTCCTGCATTCGGTAAAGAAGGAGACCATCACGCTCCTATGAGAGGTATAAAAGACTATCAATCCTTAAAGAAACAGTGATGAATCTCCATTGGAGGGAGGATTGCAAAAATTTTATAATGCAGGCTTAATATTACTGTCTGAACGGTTTATATTACAAGCGTTTCGGATCTTATTATTTATTATTTAAAGAAGGGGACAATCCTACAGTACAGATAAACCTGCTTATGCTTATGTGTTTTCTCCACAGAAGAAAGAATGGAGATTGATGTGGAAATTGGCAAATTATCCGAAAAAGGTAATTGAAAAAACTTATAACATAAGCATCAATTCTCTCTAATATATTTCGCAGAGATAAAAAAGATGGGGTTGTAGATTATCTCGACCTTACAGATCTTAAATAAGTTTGTAGAAGACAACAGTTTTAAGATGGAGACTTTTAAAAACTGCAAATATTTGATTACCACAAGGTTTCAATAATGGCTAAGATTGATTTGAAAGACGCCAAATTATTCTGTACCAATTCATATCTTTTTTCGGAGATACTACTTAAAGTTTTATTGGCAGGGCAATATGGCAGTTCAAAGCTTTACCAAATGGATTAAGTTTCACCTCCAGACTCTTTACAAAACTGAGAAACCAGTTTTAGCTCCATTAAGACAAGAAACACAATTGTAATGGCTTAATCTGGATGAATAATTCTGATTGTTAATGATAGTCAAGAGTCGCTTGAGCACTCAATTTTCAGTTACTAAATCTTTGTTTTAAAGAGCTTGGATTCCTAATTCATCCAATTAAATCCCAGCTGCAGCAGTCCATCATTGATTTCTGGTGTTAGTAATTAACTCAGTGACATGTATTACGTTGCCGCAAAAGGAAGGACAAATGATATTTTGCAAATGTGTAATTCCCTCATTCACAAACCTTATCCCTCCATCCTAGAAAGTGGCAAAAGTCATTGGTAACACTTATGGCACCTTTTCCGCAGTGGAATTTGGGCCATTACATTATCAAAATCTTCAAAGTGGACAAAGAAAGGGCTCTAAAGATAAAGCAGGTCACTTGACAGACCGTATGAATTAACAAAGAAAGCAGTATTGGAATTTCAATGGTGGGTTGAAAATGTCCCACAAAGCAGCTAAGAAGAACAGTATTAAACAGCCTAAAGGTTTTGCAAACAGATGCTAGTGCTCTCGGAAGGGGGTCCTACAGCTTTATCTTCCAAGTTGTGGAGGTAGATGGAAAACTGAAGAGCAAGTGTTGCTCCAAAAGTATGGAATTTAACTATATTGATGTTATTGGGGGCCTTTTATGGCTAAAGCATATTGGTGTCTGCTAAACAAAGTCATCATGTCTTAATAACAATAAGACAATAAAAACGGCTGGTGGATTCCCTTAAATCACATGGGGGAGTTAGATCATATCATGTGATTGTCTGGTCAATGAGATATGGCAATGGTGTATTGGTCTGCCAGACATGGATTTTCAGCAAAGGCTATAATCCAGTAAAGACAAGTGGTAGCAGATGGAAGGTCCAGGATTATTTAAAAGAAAATACGGAATGGATGCTTAAGCCACAATATTTAAGAATATAGTTTAAAGCGATTTTTGGGTTGCCAGAAATTGATTTGTTGCATTCCAGGCTTAAAAACATAGCCTCATTATGTGTCATGGGAACACGATCCGGACGCAGATGCAGTAGATTCCCTTCTCATACAACGGGGAAAAATGTTCTTTTAATGCTTTTTCCACCATTTGCTCTGATCCAGAGATGCTTGAATAAAATAGAGCAAGATTCCGCTTCCGGATTGTTGGTAGGCAAATGGCCACTCAACCTTGGTTCCAGTTATGCTTAAAGATGATTAAAGAACCCTATATGCAGATTCCTAACTGTAGTGATATCTTGACTAATATCCAGTACAAAATTGAAGGTTACCCATTTATGCTATATGAATTTGTTAATCTTCAGTTTGAACCAGACCACTACAGGAACGGGATTGTCCCCGGACCAAACTTGACAGTTATTGTGCATCATGGCGACATAGCACACAGAAACAATATATGACACATATTAAGAAATGGGAAGAATTTTGCACACAGTCAAATATTTCTGATGAATCTGTGAATGATACTCATGTTTTGGAATTCACTTGCCATTTTGCACTGGGCAACATTTAAGTACATGCATTAACACTGCCCAGCATTGCACCTTGTCCGACCTAATTAGGACTTATGATTGGTGAGAAACAATTGCTCGCATCCATTAATATCACGATTCCATGAAAGAATTTTTATTCACAGGCATCCGCCAAACCTAGATATAACAGAGATTTGGGATGTGCGCTAGTACTTGCTCTACTTAGAGAATGGACGCCATTTGAAGGGTTGACAATGAATAGGTTAACATTGAAATTGTCATGTTAATGGCACTGGTCTCAACCCAAAGAGTGCACACTTTACAAATGAAGCGTTAAGACTGATGCATGAGACTACAAATAACGTTTGTAATTCAATGTTCACGATCTGTCAAACAAAGTAGACCAGGGAGATCTGAACAAAGGTAAACCCTTTTCAAGCTTTTCATATTGAGCCTGCTTTGTGTGTGGTTTAGACATTTGAACCAATATATTAAAGATACGGACAAACTTTTTCGAGGAAACGAAAAGACATTGCGCTTACGCACACAAAGCACACCAAAAAGCTTCAGTTCAAACTATCTCAAAATGGTTGAAACAGTGTTGGTAATTAAGCGGAGAAACCCTGATGTCCTTCCAAATCTCACTCCACCAGGGCGGCAGCTACGTCCGCGTCAAGGGCGGGACGTTACCCTCACGACATATTATAAAAATCGCAGGGTGTAGTAAAGAAGAAACTTTTTCAAAGTTCACAACAAACCTGTTCACACTATGACAAGCTTTGGAACACGCGGTGTGGGAGCACAAAATCACCCTGCTTTTGTTTGCTATTAATTTGCTATAAATCAGTTGTGAGTCACTATATCCTTTGTCACTTGTAATCATTTTTTCCCTCAAAAATAAGGAGGGTATTATATGGTCTTTCAACCATTAAAAAATTTATGTGAAAAAGGATCTAACAACTTTTACTGCCTTATCTCATTATGTGTTTACTTGAGCCGGACAGGTCGTATTGATTAAATCAACGACATGAAAACACAGAAAGCTTTAAACTCCTTTCACGTATTCACTCACGTGACTCCGAAGAAAAATAGTAAGATAAAACGAGAAACACACCTGTTCGAAGTTTGATCGTTATTTTTTACGAGGATTACCGAAAAAAAAAAAATGAGGGAATACGTGCCCCTCCAAACTCCCACCCTCGAAAAATAAAGATCAATGGTGGTTCTAATCTTTTTATGAGCCTTACTATGTTTTACTCCGCTTTGGTGTTCTGTGTTTTTCATGCCGTTGCATAGAAGTATGCCGTTACCTACGAGAGGCGGCTCTTCTTCACGAATCCCTCATCGTAACTCCTCGTAAAATAACGATCAAACTTCGACAGGTGAGTTTCTCGTTAATCATACTAATTTTAATAAGGATTTAACGATGAGGGATTTGTGCCCTCCGCTCACAAAAACCCTCATTTATAAAGTTAAACTGATATTGCAAGTTCTCTCTTATCTTACTATATTAGAACCTCAAGTATCTGTGATTTCACACCACTGCATTGAAGAATGGCGCGCATGCAGCTGGTGGAAACTTCATGTAATCCCTCATCGAAACTCCTCATCAAATTAAAGAATCAAACTTCAAACTGGTAGTATCTCAAATAAACTTACTATCATAGTTCCTACTTTTTAATTAGGCGGACATGTTAAGGACAGCTTCTCAATATGTCCCGTTTGTTGCAAATCATGTTAGTATTGTGAAAGTGATTATGAATATTTCGCCTTGGGCAACTCACAACACAGCGGTATGAATATTGATTTCATAAACTTCAAGAACCCTTGTCTCACCTCTCCTATCACCTATTTTTGGCAATATATATCTGTCCCACTGTCTCTCCTCTCTCAACTCGCTGTCCTCATTTGGTGATGGAACAACCTCTGTTCCATCCATCCCGTTCTTTTACCCGTATCCAGCTCTTCTCCCCTCCCCATATGTCCCCCTCGCTCTCGGCCTTCCATTCCAATCCGCCTCCAACCATCCCACTATCTCTACCCATCGTCTAGTCTTGCTCCCCTATTCATGTCCCCGCCTTTGCCCAGTCGCCCCTCCTCACAGCAGTCGCTCCCCTTCCTCTCTACAGCCCCACCGCCCAACGAACCCCGAGTATCACCCCTTCCCGTATGTGTCACACCCCGATATACCCTCTCTCTTTTTTTTTATATATATATTTTTTTTATTTAGAGTATTTAGACAGTGATTAGCAAACATAAAATTATGAATGAAATATTTCATGTTCAACATGCATACAGTATTTAATATTACATTTGTAACAATTTGACTCAATAGTTTTTTTTTTATAGAGAAAAACAGAAAGAAAAATAGAATAGATCTATATCAAAGGAAGAACATCAAAAAGCAAGGAATAATTTAACTAATTTAATACAACCGTAAGGAGATAAGATCAAAGAATATAAGATATAACTTTTACACTATTCCTACATCCAAGTTTCATTAAGGGTACCCTGCCGAACCATTCTACCCCTTTTAAGTAATCAATGAAAGAAGACCATGTTCTAACAAAAACTACCCCCCTCTTGTTTTGTCCAATAGGGCAACTCCTGATTCTTTCCAGAAGTAGGGTCTCCGACATTCCATAACCACATTTAATTGTGGGGGATATAGGGCCTATCCAAAATGAAATATTAATTTCTTCACCCAATTATTATACTGTAGTCTATAGGAAATTTCTTGGCTTGATGTAAGAGTTAAACTTTGTTCAGATGTTCCAAGTATTATTAATTTTGGGTCCGGATCCAGTTTTAGTATTAATAACTTCCAGAAGTTATTTAAAAATCTCAGTCCAGACATTCTTTAATTTTTATACAATTTGTGCAAAAGTATGTGTTAAATAGCCTCTAGATGTTGACATTTATCTCAAGTATACGATATTTATGTTGGGAAAGATTTCTATTTAGTTTAACTTTTTTGGAATAATGTAATCTATGTAAAACTTTAAATGTATAGAGCATGTCTGAATTTTAAGCGAGCAATATGATGTATGTACTGTAAACTTTTATCCCATAAATCTTTCTTTATAGATTGATTTTATTTTCATTTCCCATGAGTGTCTATAATGATGTCCGTTTGATGGTAATCTCACTAACTAAAAGGGTGTTGTAATATGTTATTAATTTTTTCTGTATTATGATGTTTATTTCAGACATTCATCTAAGATATCAGGTTCCCAATTCTATAATCTTGTGAAATTGACCCTAACATAATCCTCTGAGTTGCAAGTATGCGAAAAAAATTTTTTGATGTAACCATAAATCTCTGAATTGCAGTTCTTGAAATGAGAGATAAGTGCCTTTTTTGTAAAGGTGTTCCACCCTTTTGATTCCATTTTTCCCATTGAATTAAAGCCTTTATCTCGTATGAAGGTTGAATAAGGGATATTTACAATTGGAGTTTTACAATCCCGTTTTAGAGCCTTTTATAAGTTGTTCCCATATTCCTATACCATAAATATTAAGGGTTTTCCCCATAAAGTTTTTTTTGTGCTATTTTGTCGTTGGCAATATTAATCGAACCGATTATCAAAAGGTAGAACAGTCCTTCCTTTTCAATCCTTAACCATTCTGGTTGTAGATCCATTTCTTCCACCAAAAATCTGTTTTTAAATATAAACGCCCAGATATAGAAAAAAAAGTTTGGTAGAGCTAAAACTCCATGGGGGTTGTGTAAGATTAAACGAGCTTACCATTTTTGAAAAGGGGTTTAATTGATCTTTATTTTAATAGGAGTCCGAGTTAAGGGACTACGTGAATAGAAGCCCTACAGCCGTTTTGCATCAATCATCATAAGCATCGGAATGAATTCACAGCTAACAATGACCCGAAGTAAAACGGTAAGAAGATAAAAACTAGAACTACCAATGAGATCTATGACGGTGGAGCGTGAGGGCACGTAGTCCCCTCAACTCGAACTCCTCATAAAAAAAGATCAAACTTCAAAACTGGTAAGTTCTTTCCTCTTTATCTACAATTTTACATCGGGGAGGTCCACGTGAGTGACTACCGTGAAGACTTCAAAGCACTGAGAATTCACAGCCGCAGACCCAATCCGACGTTCACACTGACCTGGATTGACTCAAAAGTCGTTAACAATCAATCATGCATCAGTAATACATTTGTTTTAAATAAAATAACCGTTTATTTACAAACAAATTCATAACAAAACCCCTCTAACTCAGGGGAATAGTGTAACAGTACTGAAACCAGAATCAGCAAACACCCCGAGCCTTGAAATCGGCTTGTGATAAAACCTCTGAAAAGATAGCTCACTGACATCGCGGCCGCGAGGATATGGTCTATTGGCAAGTCCATCGCCCTTGGCCGCGAAGCTGAATGCCGCCTCAGGTGGAATGAGATTTGAATTTATCGTATCATTCCAGCACTTGCCAGGACCCCACTTTAAGCCACCTGAAATCGTTTGCACCGACACCTTACTGTGTGGTTTTTTGTGACTATAAACAAAGCCAACTCTGTTTCCTCTCAGAGGATTAGTAATCTCACATAACGAGATAAATGTGAGACTACACAGAAGCGATCAACAACAGCGGGGTATGCTGAAAACACAATCTTTACATCCTGTCAGCCTCTCTATTAATGTTAAGCAAATCAAGACATAAAATAAAATGCATCAGCCGACACATGCTTCTATCTATCCGTAGCTTTTGCAACATTTGTACAACGTTGAGCTGAAAACCAACGCCATGAGACATGACCACCTTCATAGATAATTTGGCTACTGATAGGTTGATAACCGAGCCCACTGCGAAGAACAAAAACCTCACTCACATTCGAAATACCGTCTACCCTGGGTTTAGAGATAAAATTGAAAAACTCCCTTTCATAAATCGTGAACTAACGGATGTGGCCCTAACTGAATGCAATTCTGCATTCATAGGTAAATAATAAGACAGAGCACTTCTGGCTGAATTAAACGCAACTGTATCTTAATTTTTTGGTCAAAATAAAGAGTTGACAACTCCAAATACATCCGTGACCTGCATTGTAAATATACAATAATCCTGCTGTAGGCAGAATTGCTCCCCACTCCTTCTATAGGTGATATATTGCTGCTGTGTACTATCCTGCAGGCCGACGTGGAGAACATCCACAGTCCGATGGAAACAGTCTCTCTCCCCATGTATGGCCTCCCTTAAAATCTGCAAATTAACAGATCAATACGATCATATAAAAGATGTTGATCCCCAGTGACTGGATTTACCAGTAGATTTTTATTCTTGAGATAAGCATGTAAGGCTCCCTAGCCATTTGTAATACAACGGGTTAAACCATGCTCGTGTAGGCCAATCTGGCACTACCAATACCCCCTGAAGCGGAGTCCTCCTTGATCTTTGCAAACATCTGCTGATGAGACATAGTATGGAGGAAATACATACACCAACATTCCTCCCCCAAATGCAGCGAAAATGCATCCACTGCTACTGCCCCAAGATCTGGTTACCATGAAACATATCTAGGTAAAAAAACTGATGATTTAATCGAGATGCATCAATCCATATCTGGCAACTTACATACTGATCAATCATTTGGTTAAATACATCCTGATTTTAAACATCCCATTCAATGTTGTCATTAAACTGACGTGACCTTTCCTGGCAAATAAAGTGCTGAAAGCCAGATATTTTGGTCAAACACCATATCCAAATCTGGTTAGCCAGTCTATCACAAGACTGTGACTTAACTCCACCCATGTGGTTTACATAGCCACTGCAGGGTGTTGTCAATCTGACCTGCAAACATGCAGATCCCTCCTTGTAGAACAATAAGCTTTGAGCCATACCAGGTGCCCAACAACTCTAAATAATTAATCCCTCTTAATTGTGGAAGCGATGGTCTCACTCCACATTCCATCTGCCTCCACAACTAGAAGACATATCTGTTGCACCCCAACCCAGTGCACTTACCATCAGTCTGTAATATCAGTGACGGTGATTCCACCAAAACCTTCCTTAATTTTTTTGAAACATGTACTATCCACCATTGTATGTCAGCAATCGCCCCAGTGACAACCTGCATAGGCCTATCAAAAATGGCCCCTTTGTATTCTCAGATGCCTGTTCCTTTGATGGTTGTAATTGTTGATAATGCAGGAGGACCATACTGCACAGCTGGAAAGGCTGCAAACAACTTCCCAATAAAACGGCTACTTGTCCTAATCAAGCCGTTGTTCTCCCAACGAGATTAACACAGTCCTCAATTAACTGATTCAATTTATCCTGGGCAAAGTTACCAACATGTGATTGGAATTAATGGGTAAATCCCAGATAATCAATAATTGGACTGGTGATAATTTAGATTATATCTGGGTGAATAACAAATCCCCATTTGTTCAAAAGTGATTTTAACAACTGAAACTGATGAGTGAGTTTCAGCATGAATCTTTCCAACAATCAGAATATGATCTAAATAGGCCATTACCGACATGCCCCTGAGCTTTTAAGTAATGCTAACACCAGGTTTTAACCAATTTAGTAAATAATCTAGGAGCTGAAGTTAATCCATTCGCAATGTCCTGCTTGCCACAGCTCCGTACCGCCATCCAAATACATTTCAAATATCTTCTATCATCACCATGAATAGAACACACTGCCGTAATACGCATTCTTTAAATCAATAGTTGCCATATAATACCCTTTGGACACTAGATGTTTGCCGTGGTAAAGGTCTCCATTTTAGAAATGCCTAAAACAAACAAATTTGTTCAAATTCGATAAATCCAGAATAATTCTACATCCCCCAGTCCCTTTTTAGATCTGGGAAAATATACTTGACAGAAAATTTGATTGACTTTGATAGACAGAAGGCTCAATTATCCCTTTCTTCTTATGTAACGACTGAATCTCTGCTTGATTAAGAACATTTCCTCATCTGAAAAATAAGTTCACGACTAGAAAATGTTGATTAGGTAGCACTGTCCTTATATAAAATCCAATTTTCAACTAATCAAAAAAAAAAACAACAACATCAAACCACAAAATTTTCACCCCTTCAAATACACTACGTATGAACAACTCTGAATGTCCAAACTGCTGCCATCGTTTGAAAACAATTTTAAAACCTTCCCCAATTTGAACAGGAAAATCAGTTAATTATAGTCAATGTTAATTCCTTACCAGCATCTTTCCTCTTGCGGTCCTTTTTGTCCTCGACTTCTATGTAGAGAACCTTTTTTTGCCTTGCTTCCAGCGGGCCTTAATGAGGGTCAAGGATATAACAACCTCATGACAGTCTTTGACACCTTTTTGCAAGGTTACCACCAAACAACAGATTTTGGGTGGTACACTGGTCGGTTTGCACAACTCGCCAAAATTCGGGGGTTAAGCACTGGCCCTAATAGCGGCCCTCCCGATATTATTAATTTCAAAATGCATTACAAAGGAGTCCCATTCATCCTCAGGTGTGCTTCAACCATATCGTTTGTATCAATAACTTTCACCACAGCTGTAATACCTGCTGACAACAGTTTAAGCACTTTTTTAAACTTCATCTCCTGGGCCCTAGCAGGCAAACCCATCTATGACCAAATTTGGTGAATTAACCACCGGTACCTTCAGGAGATCACAATTAACAGGAGCTTTATAGTTTTTTGCTACTTCATCCATAGCTAGCTTCTGTAACTGGTGGGAGAGCATATACTGAATTGCTTCAGCCAATTCTACATCAATCGCCTCTCCTGCCACTCTAGGCTCAGCAACTTCCCAGCACATGTTCGGGGAATTACCTCCACCGAACTTCTTTACTGCTCCCTCCCCCAGCATTAGAATCAGTGTCAGCAAAACTGCACTGATAGAACATCCTCCTCACAGGCAGATAGTTTCTGCACCTCAGCCCTGAAACAGGTACTGCTAGCACAAGCTCTCCATCAGCCTGGATTGGGCACCACTCCTCCTCACGGAGCTGGTCCCTGTCGAGCATTCTTTTGTAATAGAATCTCGCCGTGGGAGAGCCGTGAGCAAACGGACTCTCCTATGGAGGGTATAACCTCCAGGCCCCGACTCATTTACGGCCACAGAAACTTGCCAGTGGCCTTCCGCCCTAACTGGCAAGCCTTCACTGCCAGCCCCGGCAGTGGGTCCGCAACCACTGGCTGTGTAGCCAGCCACCGGACCAGGGTACCAGACGGCCTCCTTCCTCAACACTCTCCTGCCACTTTTTCCTTTCTACCCCCGGAGCGCCTCGCGGACACCTTCTTCACTTTCTGCAACATTCTCTAAGGAACCCCAACCGTCGCAGAAAAATGACATGTGGTAAAACATTTTAAAAAACCTTACCTCCGTTTAAACTTGTTAACGGAAGAACTGCAAATGCTGGAGAATTGAGGGTGAAGTCTTGAAGAAGGGTCTCGACCCGCAACGTCGCCCATCTCCCCGCCCTCGCTCCTTAGATGCTGCTGCAACCCGCTAAATTCTCCAGCTCTTCGTATAACCCGCGGTTTAAAACTTACCGCTCGGAAGGAGCGCTGCTGCTCCAACCGGCCGCCTGCACCAGCGTCTGACGTCATGACGCACCACCAACGGCTGTACGGGTTCTATCACGTAGTCACTCACTCACGTGACTCCGAAGTAAAATCTTTGATTTAACATAAATGTTTATTTATTTATTCTATGAATCTGTAGTCCCAGATGAAACTTGTAACAGTGGAGTCTACTTTAAAAAAAAAAAGATTTGGAATATAGATATCGGGATGGATTAAATAGGTACAATAATTGCGGTAGGAAAATCATTTTTATAGCATTAATTCTACCAAACTTGAGATAGGAAGTGTTTTTCCATTAGATTGAATATTCTATTTAAGTTTATTCATTAAAGGTGGAAAATTTGATTTAAATAAAGAGCTATACCCCTTAGTTACATAAATACCTAAATATTTAAATTTTTCGTCAACTATTTTCAAAGGTGATTGTTGTAGTATATGTATATTAATGATCCGTTATTGACACCATGATTTCGCTTTTATTCCAGTTAATTCTATATCCTGAGAAATGACCGAATTGAGTTAATTAAATTTGGAATGCTATTTCCGGCTTTGGTATATATATAAGTACATCATCTGCATATAGCGAAATTATATTCGTTGTATCTTTAGTATTGTACCATGTATTTCAGGATTAGATCTGACATTTTCTGCAAGCGGTTCAATTGCTAAAGCGAATAATAATGGAGATAACGAACATCCTTGTCTACAACCTCTGAAAGATTAAATTTAGTTGATAACATTTGATTTATTAGTATATCTAGCTGTTGGGTTAGAATAAAAACAGTTTAACCCATGCGCAGTACTTCTCTCCTAATTGAAAATTTTCCCTCACTGAAAATAAATATGGCCATACTACTGGATCAAAGGCTTTTTCAGCATCTAGCGATATAATTGCTAGATCTTCATTAGCAATTCGTTTGAATATATAAGTATTAAACAATCGTCTAAGGTTATAAAATGAGTGACGTTTTGGGATAAAACCTGTTTGATCAGGATGTATTAATTTGTTAATTACTAAGCTCTATCTATTAGATAGGATCTTAGTTAATATTTTCTGATCATATTTAATAGAGCCTATTCCTCTTATATGAGGCCGGGTCTTCTAGATCCTTATTTTAGGTATCAGTATTATTGTAATTCATTAAAGTTTCCGGGAGTTGCTTGTTGAGTATAACATGTTTATACAGTATTTGTAAGCGTGGAGAAATCAGATCATAAACATGTTTTATAGAATTCAGAGCTTCGGCCATCAGGGCCAGCGGCCTTCCATTTTTTTTAAAGATCTAATTGACTCTTCTATATCTTTGGTCGTTATTTCAGCTCCCTCTAATAATTCCTGTTCTTGCAGATCTAAGCCTTTAAAGGTTGCATTTCTGTAAAAATGCTTCCATTCCTATTGATTGTTGTGTCCCCTTTATTGAATAAAGATCTTGATAGTATTGTAAAAATCTGTCATTAAATATCTGTCATTTTATAGATATGTGAAGAGAAAAGAGGTTAGTTAAAACAAATATAGGTCCCTTGCAGTCAGAAACATGTGAGTTTGATCATGGGGAACAGGATATGGGCGGACCAATTGAATAACTACTTTGGTTCCGTCTTCACTAAGGAAGACATAACTAATCTTCCGAAATAGCAGGGGACCGTGGGTCAAAGGAGGAATTGAGTGAAACTCCAGGTCAGGAAATAGTGGATGCATTAGTGATAATCTTTCAAAACTCTTTAGATTCTGGAGTAGTTCCTGAGGATTAGTGGGTAGCAAATGTAACCACCCACTTTATAAGAAGGGAGGGAGAGAGCAAACGGGGAATTACAGACCAGTTATTCTAACATCGGTAGTGGGAAACTGCTAGAGTCAGTTATTTAAAGATGGATAGCAGCACATTTGGAAAGTGGTGAAATCCATTGGACAAAAGTCAGCATGGATTTACGAAAGGTAAATCATGTTCTGACCGAATCTTGTGGAATTTTTCGGGGAGGATGTAAGTATAAGCGTGATAAGGGAGAACCAGTGGATGTGGTAAATCTGGACTTCCAGAAGGCTTTCGACAAGGTCCCACATAAGAGATTAGTATACCAAACTTAAAGCATACGGTTTAGGGGTTCAGTATTGTGCATTGATAGTGGATAGAGAACTGGCTGGCAAACAAGAAGCAAGAGTAGGAGTAAACGGTCCTTTTCCACAATGGCAGGCAGTGACTAGTGGGGTACCGCAGGGCTCAGTGCTGGACCCCAGCTATTACAATATATATTAAATGATCTGGAAGAGGAAAATGAAGGCAATATCTCCCATGTTTGCGGATGACACTAATCGGGGGGGCAGGGGGGCAGTGTTAGCTGTGAGGAGGATGCTAGGAGACTGCAAGGTGACATGGATACAGGCTGGTGAGTGGGCAAATGTATGGCAGATGCAGTATAATGTGGATAAATGTGAGGTTATCCACTTTGGTGGCAAAAACAGGAAAGCAGGACTATATTTAAATGGTGGCCGATTATCGGAAAAGGGAGATGCAGCGAGACCTGGGTGTCATGGTACACCAGTCATTGAAAGTAGGCATGCAGGTGCAGCAGCAGTGAAAAAGCGAATGGTATGTTAGCTTTTCATAGCAAAAGGATTTGAGTACAGGACAGGGAGGTTCTACTTCAGTTGTACAGGGTCTTGGTGAGACCACACCTGGAGTATTGCTTACAGTTTTGGTCTCCAAATCTGAGGAAGGACATTATTGCCATAGAGGGAGTGCAGAGAAGGTTCACCAGACTGATTCCTGGGATGTCAGGACTGTCTTATGAAGAAAGACTGGATAGACTCGGTTTATACTCTCTGAATTTAGGAGATTGAGAGGGATCTTATATAGAAACTTACAAAATTCTTAAGGGGTTGGACAGGCTAGATGCAGGAAGATTGTTCCCGATGTTGGGAAGTCCAGGACAAGGGGTCACAGTTTAAGGAAAAGGGGGAAATCCTTTAAGACCGAGATGAGAAAGACTTTTTTCACACAGAGATGTGGTGAGTCTCTGGAACTCTCTGCCACAGAGGGTAGTTGAGGCAGTTCATTTTGTTATATTTAAGAGTGAGTTGGATGTGGCCCTTGTGGCTAAGGGGATCAGAGGGTATGGAGAAGAGGCAGGTACGGGATACTGATTATTTGGGATGATCAGCCATGAGTCATATTGAATGGCGGTGCAGGGCTCGAAGGGCTGAATGGCCTACTCCTGCTTTCTTTCCCTCTTCTACTTTCACGAACCCTACGTTTCCTGTAACTCTCCGCGATCTCTGTCCCTGAACCAACCTTAATCCCTTTCCTCTGTTTACCACCAGTCTCCTTACTGCTCACAAGCTTTCCTGTCTCAATCCCCTATTCCCACTCTCTCCGCCGTCCTCCCTTCCACGCTCATCCTCACATTGCCAGAGCAACATAGGGTTACGGAGGAAGTGAAGGAAATTCACATTAGCAGAAATGGTGTTGGGTAGACTGATGGACTGAAGGCTGATAAATCCCCGGCCTGATGGTCTACATCCCGTCGAACTTATGAAGAGCTCTAGAAATCATGTACCCATTGTGATCATTTTCCAATGTTCTATAGATTCATAGAAACATAGAAACATAGAAATTAGGTGCAGGAGGATCCCATTCGGCCCTTCGAGCCTGCACCACCATTCAAATGATCATGGCTGATCATCCATCTCAGTATCCTGTACCATGCCTCTCTCCAATCTCCCTGATCCTCTTAGCCACAAGGCCACATCTAAACTCCCTCTTAAATATAGCCAATGAGCTGGCCTCCACTACCCTCTGTGGCAGAGAGTTCCAGAGACTCACCACTCTCTGTGTGAAAAAAAGTCCTTCTCATCTCAGTCCTAAAGGATCATTCTTTCTCCCTTATCCTTATAAGCTGTGACCCTTGTCCATGGACCTCCCCAACAGAATTTTTGTAAGTTTATTCTATAAGATCCCCTCTCAATCCTCCTAAATTCCAGAGAGTAAATAAACCGAGTCTATCCAGTCTTTCTTCATAAGACGGTCCCTGACATTCCAGGAATCCACTCTGCACACCCTCTATGGCAATAACGTCCTTCCTCAGATTTGGAGAGCAGAACTGTATGCAATACTCCAGGTGTGGACTCACCAAAACCCTTGCCAACTGAAGTAGAACCTCCCTGCTCCTATACTCAAATCCTTTTGCTATGAGTCTCTCTCCCTTCCTCACAATTTCACGCCGTTACCCTCCTGCTTCTCTCCGCTAAGTCACTAATTGACAGAACCCTTTACCCCTGTCTCGTTGCCTCAGCATCATTGTCCTGCTCCACCTACTGGTCTACCACCATCCTCCGCCTATTTCATCGTTGTAAATCTTCTTGGCCATGGTAAAGAATTCCACAGATTTAACACACTCTGAGAAAGAAAAATTACACTCATCTCCTTCCTAAATTAACGCCCATTAAAGCTGAGGTTATGACCTCTAGTGGTAAGACCCTCAGACTAGTGGAAACATCCTCTACACATGCACACTTGAAGCCCAATTTTCACTATTCTATATGTTTGACTGGCCCCCCCCCGCCTCTAAATTGGTGCCATATTCGTCAGTGATCAATGTATCTGTGTGATATCTCATCGGTGCTAGATAACTTTCTACATCATTATTCACATTCAATCCCTCTCTCCCTCTTTACACTCCCTATTTTACACTCTCCCTATTTTACACTCTCTTTGCCCCCCCTCTTCAGTCACCCCTCTCACCCCTCTCTCTCTTTATTTTTGTTTTTTTTTGTGGTTTCAAAAATCTTTATGACAATAATCATATAATACAACACATCAAACCATAATCAAAAATGGCTCTATATAAACCATTATAGTACAACAATACAATCATTGTTCACAATACACTGAACCCCACGCGGTGACCAGCGCCCATGGAAGGCCTCCAAGAGACCCCGTGGACACCGCATGTTCCCGCTCCAGGGACACAATGTGCCACGACGTAGGCCCGAAAAGGGGCAGGCAGCCGACTCTAGCCTACCAACGACCGCACCCGCCCTGCCTGACCCGCGAATGGCCATCTGGCCAGGCGTCAGGAGCAAACCGACAGGGAAGTTCCCCTCCCCCCACTCGGCCTCTGGGCCCCACATCCCTGCCTTGTGGTCCGAACACTAGAATCGTGGGACTAAAATCAACCAAACTTGAGGAACAACCCCTTCAGATATTGGACAGGGCAGTAGCCACACACACTTCCCTCCATATACACGTGGAACACGGTCCTCTTGCTCGCCACAGAAAAACATGCTGCGGACGAACCCGTGAACCGACTCAAAAGTTTTATTACAAACCACCGCTCTGTGCAACAGTCTCCACCCCAGGTCACCCCAATGAAAAGGGGAACAACTCGCTTATAGAAGGACCCCCACTGAGGACCTCCCCTCCCCCGCCTTCAGGTGTAACACCGTCCGCCATGGTGTATCGGGACGGAGACGAAGGTAAGGAGGTGCAGAATGTGCAGGGGCATCCTGTACAGTGTGCGTCTCCTCGCATCACGAAATGGCATGCTGGTCATCTCAGAAAGGCGGCTTAGATGGTGTGTGAAACCGGTAACCCATAGAAAAATCCCTAATCCCTAGGCCCGATGAGCAGATCTGACGAGCGGGGGTAAGCTCTATCAGAACCACTCAAGGCACACGCCTCTCCTCGACACCCGCCTGACAAGGGTGAGGACCGCCACTCCCGCAGCCACGACAACCCCCTCCCTCGTGGAACAAGGGGCACGCTGGCTGAAAACAACCAAATTCTCACATCTTAGCACATCCCGGTAGAAGACAGGGTAAAACAAAAAAAAAAAAAAAAAGTGGCGGGGGGGCGTTTGAGGCGGGGGTCACTGATACCCGCCACCGGGAGAGCCGTGAGACCCCCCTTAGACAACGACCCCGACTAAAAGCGTAATACAACATGCCTGAGAGGAGCGTGCCATCTGGGGTGGGTTCTCTACGTACATGTACCTCCGCAGAGTCCTGAGGCAGAGCTTGCCACCATGGGTACGCACACATACCAAGGACTGGCCGCCCTCCCTCTAACGGGAGACTCAGAACCGCCGCGGAAACCCAGTGCTTCACTATTTCCCCAAAATAAATCTACCAACTTCTTCTGTAAAGCAGTTGCAAAAATAGAGGGTGGCACAAGAGTAGCCAGCCGGTACCATAACATGGAGGCCACCAGCTGGTTATATGACCAGCACTCCCCTCCACGAAAGGAAAGAACTCCAAGCAGGCCTCACCAGCGCCCCAACCGGGCGATCACATTTCGTCTCCAACTCCCGCCAGTTTGCCGCCAAGCATCCTCAGTGGGACTCAGGTACACCCCCAGATAGAGGAGGTGCGAGGTACTCCACGCAAACATTACCATCTCCTCTGCAGGGAGTCTACCTGCCACTCACCCACTAAAAGTCCAGAACACTTACTCCAGTTAATCCTAGCAGAAGATGCAGCACGAGAAAATCTCCTGGCAGTCACGCATCCTCCGCAGGTCACCAGGATCAGTGAGCATAAGGAGTACTTCATCGGCATAACGCCGAAAGAACCACCTCCACCCCCGGGCCAGGTAGGGCCCAGGCCTGTCAACCTCCTCCGAAGAAGACACAGGAACGGCTCCACACAGACCGAGTATAACTGACCCGACATGGGGCACCCTGACGGACCCCCCTCCCAAAATGAAAAGGAAACAACAATGAACCATTAACCTTCACAAGGCACTCCACTGCAGTGTACAAAAGCCGGACCCGGGCCACGAAATGCGGCCCAAAACCCAAGCGCTTGCAACGTCCCGAAAAGGTATTCATGTTCCACCCTATCAAAAGCCTTCTCCTGATCAAGAGACAGAAAAGGAGCTGGCTGACCAGATGCCCTGGGCTAGATGAAATCAGGTCCCTTACAAGTGGATGTTATCCTGAATGGACCGGCCAGGGACTGTATAGGACTGGTCAGGATGAATCAGTTGAGACAGCACGGAGCCCAGGCGATTTGCCATTGCCCGTGCAAAAACTTTATACTCTGTTGCATAGGAGAGAGACCGGGCGCCAGTTCTTCAACAAGCGGGAGTTCACCCTTCTTGGCAGCAGGACAACAAACTGCCCTACGCCACGAGAGGCATCTCCCCGGTCGCCAGCTCTCCCCCAGAACCAACATGTAAATCTCCACCAAGAAACCATCCCAGAACGCTCTAACAAACTCTACCGTCAGCCCATCCATCCCAGGGGACTTACCGCTCCTGAGCTGATGCAGGGCACGAGTCAACTCCTCCAAAGATAAGGGGCCATCAAGAAGAACTGCCACCCTCCCTATCTACAGTCGGCAGACCCTCACCACAGATCTCGCTGAGCCTCCCTGTTGAATCCATCCGCAGTGAACAGGGACCCATAAAAGGACCTGACCAAGGCACTGATCCACTCTGGATCAGTGACAGAGGAGCCGTCGTCTGCGAGCAGCTCCACGAGCTGTTTTGCGAGCTCCCCGCCCCTTCTCCAGAGAGAAAAGAAAGGCGAAGCTCGGTCCAGATCGCGCAGCATCTGGACCCCCGCGACCTCACGTAAGCGCCTCGGGACCGCTCAAGCAGCAGGCTCCTCAAAGCTTCCTTCTTCATCTGAAACTCTCCCCATTCGCAGGAGTCTTCGCCAAACCGACCCAGACGAGACTCTGCGTCCAGTAGCTCCCTCTCTAAGCCTCTCGAATTACCGCTGAGTCCCGCAGTCTCCGGTCGACCCCCACGTATATTCCTTACATAAGAGACGGATTTGAGCTTTAACCCACATCCCATCACTGCTAAGGGAAGAGAAACACCTCTGCCTCTCTCGCCACTTCACCTAAAACCAACTGAATGACTCCCGGATCCTCCAGCAGCCTGTTGTTAAAGTGCCAGTACGCGGACCCAGCCCCGAGCGCGCGCTGGATTGAAATCCCACACGCACCAGACAGTGGTCCGAGCACGGCATCAGCCGTATTGAGGCCGCTGAGACACTGGAAACAAACGCTCAGGAAATATATATTCGATCAAATGCGGTAACCGCCACCCTCAGACCTCCGCGAAAAAGCGGTGGAATCCGGGTGGAGGTTCCGCCAGCATCACCAACTCAAAGGATTCAATCAACCCTCTCAGCTTCTTCGCTACAGCAGGGGCACACTGAGTACCAGAACGGTCTCGCGCCTCAAGTGTGCAATTAAAATCCCCAGGGGAACTAACCTCAACACCCGATGAGGATAACTCCCTCCGTGGGCCACTGATAACGAAGGCCCAACCTCCAACACAGAAGACACCAGTTCGTGACCACCAACCACACCTCGTCAGCCACTAACCTCCTTTTTGTCCCACTAGCATGCGGCGGTACGGTGACCTCCATAACGGAAGGGTCTTCCGCCTCCACACAACCCCCAGCCACTTTACCACCCGCACGGTTTTTAGCTTCCCAGCCCCCATCTGAACCACCTCAGCTCCTTAGCTGGGCCACGAAAGGTGCAAATCTGGACCTCACTGGAGCTGACAGGCGCCCCTTGGGTGGTCTCAGAACTCGGCAGGTGCACACCCGATTGCGTTTGACTCGCTCGGGCGGACTTTTTCTTCTCCTCCCTCTTCTTTTCTGCTACTCCCAATTCGCACCCCCTCCTCACCTCCCTCCCCCTGTGCTCCGCCTTCAGCCGCCACCACAGGTTCAGGACATGGGGGGCGGGGGCCATCACTACCCTGGGTCCCCAAGGCAGAACCTGCAGGCCCAGATGGGCTATTACTGCCGCCCCGGATCACCGAGGCAGAGCTAGCAGCCCTAGCCGGGTCAGCAGTACCACCCCGCGCCACTGATGTTTGACGAGCCATGCCGGATGTGCATCCCTAGGCCGCTGTGCTAGAACTTCTCGCAGTGACCCCGCGAATAGGACACTCCCTCCGGAGATGTCCAAATTCACCGCACGCATGACACCGTGCCTTTCCCCAACTCCAACGCACGGTTAGGGAAGAAAAGGATCTAGGGAGACCCCTATACACCACCTCGAAACTCCCCTCAGCGCCATCCCCCTCACCCACCTTCATGAACACCCTCCTCTTGAAACTGAAGACCCCCTTTTTCCTCTGGGTCCCCCCCAGGGTGCATGAGCCTAAAGCACTTATGGACCAGCACCTCCCCAAACTTAGACAGGTGTGGAATAAGTGATGCGTCTGGAATACATGTGGGGCAACTCCGCAGGAGAACCGGTTCTCACGCCTGGATACCCACGGATCCACCTGTATGTGGACCCCCCCCCCCCCCCCCCACTGAGACCCCCTTCTCCAACGCTCGGCCACACCCTCCCCAGGGTCTTTAGTATCATCTCAACCTTTCCGCTTTCGAGCTCGAAGAGACAATAGCCTGCTTCTCAAGAAGTTACTTCATGGCTTTCGAATTGCTCCCCTGGACCACAGGGGCCCAGTTGAACTGAGATACCAAAGCCGCCCCAATGCAAAGTCAACATGAGGCTAATGCTCAGATGCCTCGTACCCGCCACTGATACCACCGCTGCGTAGCTCCAGACCTTCGGCCGCGCCCCCAGCCATCGCCATCCTGACAGGGGCACAAAACCAGCTCCAGGCACCCCAGCAGTCTCAGCGCCAAGTTAATTCCCAGAGACAGTCACAGTCAAAGACAAGCAGCAGAAAGCAGAAACCTCCAGCTGAAGCAGGAAAGTTCCCCAAGTTCATCCACAGCCGTGAGCAGCTTTGGGAACTGTTCCCCAGTCTTGCCGGAAGCAAAGGTACCTTCTTCACATTAAGCAGGCAGCCGCACTGTGCAAAATGACATTAGGGCAGAGAAACGTGCTAAAAAACGACAAAGACACCGAAATCTTCGTACCCTCGATCTTCACACTCTTGGCAGTCCGCACAACAACAACCGCACTAGAATTTTCACACTAGTAGAGGATTCCTAGAGCAAAGAATAGTTTCACCCAAGTCCAACGATAAGTTAAACTATGAAGCCCCTCTAGCCTGTTCCTTCTCCCACCGACAAAATCCTTGAAACGCTGCTTCAATCCTTATCAACTGCAGAGCTGAGAAAAAACGCACTCTCTCTCTCTTTCTCTCTCTCTCGAGCAGACCCCTTCAGATACTGGTACAGGGCAGCAATCTCACACACTCCATATGTGCGTGGAACGTAGTCTCTACCTCGCCACAGAAAATACAGGCGGCTGGCGAGCCCATGAACCGACTCAAAAGTTTATTACACGCCACCATTCTGTCAACACTCTCCACCCAGTTTCCCAATGTAAAGGGGGACAACCTTATAGAGATTTTCTCCACTGGGGGCCGCCCCCGCCTTCCAGTTGGAAACAAGGACCGCCAAGGTGTGTCGGGATGGAAGACGAAGGCAAGGAGGTGCAGAATGTGCAGGAGCATTCTGTACATTACGCGTTATTCGCATCACGAAATGACATGCTGGGTATCTCAGAAAGGCGGCTCAAGTTCTGTGGAGCCGGCACCCGAGAAGTATCCCTGAGCCTAGGCCCGATGAGCAAATCCGACGGAGCAGGGGTAAGCTCAGTCAGAAACACTCTCGGCGCATGCCTCTCCTTGACACCCGCCATGACAGGGTGAGGTCCGGCCACTCCCGCAGCTGCAACATCCCCCTCCCCTCGTGGAGCAACACGCTGGCTGAAAACTACCAAATTCCTCACTCTTAGCACATCGCGATAGAAACTAGACAAACCCCGTAACTCTCTCCCCCCGCTCTCGCCCTCCCCCCCACCACCCACCCCCCCCCCCCCCCCCCCCCCCCCCCCCCCCAACACACTGTATTGCCTCACCAACATTCCGTATACAGCTTCTAACATGATTGTCCAAGTCTTGTACTTAATCCGTTGAGTGATGAACACAAGCTTGACAAACTGCTTCTTTATCACCCTCTTGGGCTATCTGTGCTATCGCTTTCAGAGAATCATGCAATCGTACTATTCGACGGTCTCTGTATACACCTACAACATTCTCTGGGGCTCTGCTGTCATTTACAGTGTAAGTCCTGCTGCTATTGCTGCACTGATTTAATTTCCCACTTTTTCTGTTGATCTGGACTTGCTGCAATTTTAGAGATCAGTCGCTTTTAAAATCCTGTATATCACAAATTGGAATTACAAACTTATTGAGTGAAAGAGAGGGGGGGAGTGAATAATACGTGCATAATTCGCTGAAAGTGATAACACAGGTAGATAGAGCGGGTGATGAAGGAGCAGCAGTTTGCCAAACTTGCTCGCCTTCAACAGTCAGAGCGTTGAGTACAAGAGTTAGTAGGGACATCATGTTGGAGCTGCTGTACAAAATATATTGCTGTGTGTGTGTGGCAATACTTGGGAGTGAGTGTTGTGTGTGTGTGCTGTTATTCTGGTCACAGACCAACTACAAGAAGCTTTCATTGTTAGAAGCAGTGTGTGGTGGAAGATTCACAAGGATGTTGATTGGTGCTGGAGTGCTTGTGTTATGAGGAAAGACTTGATCTTGATTGCAGCATCTTGGCGTCACTGCTGCCGCCACCATTTTACAAATGCGAGCTGAAGCAGAAGCTTAGTCCCCCCCCCCAACCCCCCGGCCAGTGACGTGATGGACCAATCGCTGACCTTTGTCGCTGACGGACAGGGCGTCAGACCAATCACACGTCGTCCTGCCCCTCACATCATGGTTGCTAATATAAGCCCTCCTTGGCCCTGTGGAGAATGCATGCTGTGTCCATTCTTGGGATGGGATGCAAGGTCCGAGCTGACCAGTCGTCGACAGCTTCCCCCTTCCCCCCCTTGGGCCATCTCTTCGTCATTCCGCTGTCTTCTTCTTGCTGGTGAAAGGCGTCAGGATTAATCCAGAGTCACCGCTTTCCATCCCCCAGCCATTCCCCCTCAATGCCGAACGGTCGGATCTCACTCTCCGCCCTTGGACGTCCGCAAGGCTCCGGCTGCAGTAAACAAGGACCGTTGCTAGTTAACCTGCTGGAGCCAAGTTGTATTCCAATGAAATACAGGTCCTCCATAATGTTTGGGACAAAGACCCATCATTTATTATTTGCCTCTGTACTCCACAATTTGAGATTTGCAATAGAAAAACTCACACGTGGTTAAAGTGCACATTTGTCAGATTTTAATAAAGTCCAAAAATATACATTTTGGTTTCTCTATTTTACTTGTCACATCCTCAAAACATTCCAGAAGATTAGTCAAGCATGGCTTCCTTTCATAAATCCATGTTGACTTGGACTAATCCTTTTACTGCTATCCAAATGCTCCATTATTACCTCTTTAATAATAGATAAATGTGAGGTTATCCACTTTGGCGGCAAAAACAAGGGGGCAAATCTCAATGGGGTTAGGTTAGGTAAGGGATGAAATGCAGCGAGACCTGGGTGTCCTTGTACACCAGTCTCTGAAAGATGGCGTGCAGGTACAGCAGGCAGTCAAGAAAGCTAATGGAGTGTTGGCCTAAATAACAAGAGAATTTCAGTACATGTGTAAAGAGGTTATTCTACAGTTGTATTGGGCTCTGGTGAGACAACATCTGGAGTATTGTGTACAGTTTTGGTCTCCTAATTTGAGGAAGGACATACTTGTGATTGAGGCAGTGCAGCAAAGGTTCTCAAGATTGATCCCTGGGATGGCGGGACTGTCATATGAGAAAGATTGAAAAGACTAGGCTTGTATTCACTGGAGTTTAGATGGATGAGGGGAGATCTTATAGAAACATATAAAATTATAAAAGGACTGGACAAGCTAGATGCAGGAAAAATGTTTCCAATGTTGGGTGAGTCCAGAACCAGGGGCCACAGCCTTAGAATAAAGGGGAGGTCATTTAAGACTGAAGCGAGAAAAAACATTTTTACCCAGAGAGTTGTGAATTTATGGAATTTACTCCTGCATCTATTTTCTATGTTTCTAAAAGACTTCCCCCTTATGCTTAAACTGTGACCCCTTGTCCTGGACTTCCCTAACATCGGGAACAATCTTCCTGCATCTAGCCTGTCCAACCCCTTAAGAATTGTGTAAGTCTCTATAAGATCCCCCTCAATCTTCTAAATTCCAGCGAGAAGGAGAAGGGAGGGAGCAAAGTAGAGAAAGAAGGGAGGGAGGGAAGGAGAGAAGGGAAAAAGAGAGAGAGAGGAAGGAGGGAGGGAAGGAGAGAAGGGAGGGAGAGGGCCGGAAGTGAGAGTG
The DNA here is from genome assembly GCA_035221665.1 of Okamejei kenojei. NCBI lineage: Eukaryota > Metazoa > Chordata > Chondrichthyes > Rajiformes > Rajidae > Okamejei > Okamejei kenojei. Next base: position 97,281 of record JAVHYY010000934.1, on the reverse strand, counting down.
AAGCCAGGTCCCGAGCCGAGAGTAGATTACTCCAGCGTGGGGCCCCTCAGCGTGGAAGCCAGAGCCTCCGAATTGGCCACAACAAATCAACCTGCCGGTCAGCGCCACACGAGCCTGGAAAGTCAGCGTTGCCAGCGGTGGAATCCAGTTGCTGCACCGCCACTGCTAAAGCTCGCTAACGTTGAGGGAGAATCAGGGAGCGTCAATTACATCAGCCTACGGAATTGATGCTCGCTCTTCCTCCACTGGGAAGCCACGCCCCCTTGTGAGGCAGATGTGATCGCTGCCTTCCCTGCTGCTTTCTCATTGCAATTTGATGAGGAGACCAGCGAGCCTCAGTTTAATATATTTATATGTGAAATAAGCTACCTGGACTATGGAAGGTAAGGACATGTAATGAAGAGGTTTACAAATTACTTTGGTGACATACATAGAGATAGTAACAGGCACAGGGTTATTGCCCGCACTCTGAGGGTTTGCGCAATCAGAGGGGAGGCTCAGCTCGTCGCTGCCTCACCTCTCATCTCTCCCTATATTTGCAGCGGAGTTGTGAAAATTTGCCGATTTTGACTATGATCAAAAATGATTAGATTCATAAAGAAATGACATTTATAACACAGATCAGTGGAACAGTCTTTATATTTATTTTATCATTATTTTTCTTTACTTTTCTTAACAGCTATTTTCATTGGGAGTATGACAGGTGAGGCTCTGCCTCCCCTCCTCCCCTCCTGCCCTGACCCCAAGTCCCTGGTTCTAATCAACAATCTATCTATCTCTGCCTTCAATATATCCACTGACTTGTGGCCTCCACCGTCGTCTGTGGCAATGAATCCCACAGATTCACCACCCTCTGGCTAAAGAAATTCCACCTCATCTCCTTCCTAAAGGAATGCCCTGTAATTCTGAGGCTGTGACCTCTGGTCCTAAACTTCCACTCTATCCGGGCCTTTCACTATTCGGTGAAGTTTCGGTGAAGGGCTTGTTTCTGCGCTGTATCTCTCAACTAAACTAGTCCGTGAACGGGCGATCGCTGGTCGGCGCGGACTCAGTGGGGAAGGGCCTGTTTCTGCCCTGTATCTCTAAACTAAACTAGTGTGTGAACGGGCGATCGCTGGTCGGCACGGACTCAGTGGGGAAGGGCCTGTTTCTGCCCTGTATCTCTAAACTAAACTAGTGTGTGAACGGGCGATCGCTGGTCGGCGCGGACTCAGTGGGGAAGGGCCTGTTTCTGCCCTGTATCTCTAAACTAAACTAGTGTGTGAACGGGTGATCGCTGGTCGGCGCGGGCTCGGTGGGGAAGGGCCCGTTTCCACACCACATATCCAACCTAAAACTAGCCTGAACATTTCTTCAGGCTGTGTGGTCTTTCCACCCAGTGAATAGCACTTAGTGCTTCTACCAAAGTGCTGGATTCTTACGGTTCGCTGCCTGGCAGGCAGGCCTTGAAGACGACAACATCAACGGATGAACAGTCCGGGTCACAGCAACAGTTCACAAACGGCCGCAGTCACAAATGCAGATGGACACGGCTGGAGGAAAAGAGAAGAAATTGAAATGTTTCTTTTGAGTGGGCAAATGAGTGGGCAAATGTTTGGCAGATGCAGTATAATGTGGATAAATGTGAGGTTATCCACTTTGGTGGCAAAAACAGGAAAGCGGACTATTATTTAAATGGTGGCGATTGGGAAAAGGGGAGATGCAGCGAGACCTGGGTGTCATGGTACACCAGTCATTGAAAGTAGGCATGCAGGTGCAGCAGGCAGTGAAAAAAGCGAATGGTATGTTAGCTTTCATAGCAAAAGGATTTGAGTACAGGAGCAGGGAGGTTTACTTCAGTTGTACAGGGTCTTGGTGATGACCAACCTGGAGTATTGCGTGCAGTTTTGGTCTCAAATCTGAGGAAGGACATTATTGCCATAGAGGGAGTGCAGAGAAGTTCACCAGACTGATTCCTGGGATGTCAGGATGTCTTATGAAGAAAGATGGATAGACTCGGTTTATACTCTCTGGAATTTAGGAGATTAAGAGGGGATCTTATAGAAACTTACAAAAAATTCTTAAGGGGTTGGACAGGCTAGATGCAGGAAGATTGTTCCGAGTTGGGGAAGTCCAGGACAAGGGGTCACAGCTTAAGGATAAGGGGGAAATCCTTTAAGACCGAGATGAGAAAGACTTTCTTCACACAGAGAGTGGTGAGTCTCTGGAACTCTCTGCCACAGAGGGTAGTTGAGGCCAGTTCATTGGCTATATTTAAGAGTGAGTTGGATGTGGCCCTTGTGGCTAAGGGGATCAGAGGGTATGGAGAGAAGGCAGGTACGGGATACTGAGTTGGATGATCAGCCATGATCATATTGAATGGCGGTGCAGGCTTGAAGGGCTGAATGGCCTACTCCTGCACCTAATTTCTATGTTTCTATGTTTCTATGAAAGAAATGCCACATAAGGTGATGGAAACATAGGCAATAGGTCCAGGAGCAGGCCATTCAGCCCCATTCAATGTGATCATGGTTGATCACCCACAATCAGTTCCCTGTTCCTGCCTTCTCCCCATATCCCTTGATTTTGTTAGCCTTAAGAGCTAAATCTAACTCTCTCTTGAAAACATCCAGTGAATCATCCTCCTCTGCCTTCTGTGGCAGGGAATCCCAGATTCACAACTCTCTGGGTGGAAAAGTTTCTCCTCATCCTCATTTCTCCTCAGTACTAAATGGCCGACCCCTTATTCTTAAACTGTGTGTGTATCCTAGTTCTGGACGCCCCCAACATCGGGAACATGTTTCCTGCATCTAGTCCGTCCAATCATTTTATCTGTTGCTATAAGATCCTGCCAGCGTTTGGTCCATATCCCTCCTAAGTTGCACCTCAGGTTCCTATTAAATGCTCCCCCCCCCCACCTTAAACCCATGTCCTCTGGTCCTCGGTTCCCCTACTCCGGGCAAGAGACTCTGTGCGTTTACCCGATCTATTCCTCTGGTGACTTTGTACACCTCTACAAAATCGCCCCTCATCCTCCTGCGCTCCAATAGAGTCCTAGCGTGCCTCAACCTCTCCCTCCCTATAGCTCAGGCCCCTCGAATCCCGGCAACATCCTCGTAAACCTTCTCCACGCCCTTTCCAGCTCGACGACATCTTTCCTGTAACACAATGCCCAGAATCTAAATGTGGAAGATTTACGAGGATGTTGCCAGGACTCGAGGGGCCTGAGATGCAGGGAGAGGTTGAGGCAGGCTGGGAGTTTATTCCTTGGAGCGCAGGACTGAGTGATGGGTGATGTTATTGAGGTGTACAAAATCACCAGAGAATGGATCAGGTAGATGCAGTCTCTTGCCCAGAATAGGGGAATCGAGGACCAGAGGACATGGGTTTACGATGAGAGGGGGGAGAGAAGATTGAATAGGAATCTGAGGGGCAACTTTTCCACACAGAGGGTGGTGGGTGTATGGAACGAGCTGCCGGAGGAGGTAGTTGAGGCTGGGACTATCACAACACTTGGACAGGTACATGGATAGGAACAGAAACAGAGAAAATAGGTGCAGGAGATGGCCAATCGAGTAGGACAGGTTTCCCTCTCTCTTTCTTCTTTCTTCCTCTCTCTTTTGCCTCTCTCCTTCTTTATTTCCTTCACGCTCTCCAAGTCCCTCTTCATTCTCTCTTTCTCTTGCTCTCCATTCTTTCTCTTCCCTCCTTTCTCTTCCCTGCCTTCAATTTTTCTCTCCTTTCCTTGTCTCTTTCCTTCCCTCCTTTTTTCTCTCCCTTCCTTTCATTACGCTCTCTCCCCTACTTTCTCTCTTTCCTTTTTTCTCTCCCCCCTTCTTTCTCGCTCCCCTCCTTTCTCTCTTTCCTACTCTCATTTTCTCTCTCCCTTTCTTTCTCCTATTTCTCTCTCTCCCCTCCTTTTTGCTCCCATTCTTTGTTTCCCTCTGTCCTCTCTTCTTTCCCTCACTTTCTTTCTCTCCTTCTTTCTCTCTCCCTCATTCTCCTTCCTTAGCTGTCTCTCTTTATTTCCTTCCCCTTTCTTTTTTCTTCCTCTCTTCCTTTCTCAACCCTTATTTTATTCCTTCCTCCCTTTACCCTTTCTTCATTTTCCCGCCTTCTTTCCCTCCCTTTCATTATCTCTCCCCTTTTTTCTTTCCCTTTCTCCTTCTCCCTTTCTGTTTCCTTCCTCTCTTCCCCCTTTCTTTTTCCCTTCACTTTTTCTCTTCCTCCTTTCTTTCTTCTTTCCCCCTCTTTCTCTCTCTCTTCATTTCCTCGTTTCCCTCCTTTATTCTTCTTTTCCCCTTTCTCTCTCTATTCATTTTTTCCATCCTTCCTTCTTTCCCTCCTCTCTCTCTTTATTTTCTCTCTTTTCCCTCCTTTCCCCTTTATCTCTTCATTTCTCTTCTTACCCCTTTCTCTCTCTCTTCCTCTTTTTCCCTCCTTTCCATTCTCTCTCTTCTCTCCCTCTTTCCCTCCTTTCTTCTTCTTTCTGCCCCTTCTCTCTCTCCCTCTCTCCCCCCTTCACTGTCTCCGCCTCTCTCTGTCCGGCCCCGCCCCGTCATCAGCGTCATCATCCCGGGCCCCTCCCCCTCCCTCCCGCCGCCTCACCAGCGGCCCCGCCCCCTCTACTCGACGCCCCATTGGCCGCTGCCGGCGTCAATCACGCACCAGCGGCCCCGCCCCCTCTACTCGACGCCCCAATGGCCGCTGCCGGCGTCAATCACGCAACAGCAGGCCCGCCCCCTCTACTCGACGCCCCATTGGCCGCTGCCGGCATCAAGCACGGACCAGCGACCCCCGCCCCCTCTACTCGACGCCCCATTGGTCGCTGCCGGCGTCAATCAGGGACCCGCCCCCTCTACTCGACGCCCCATTGGCCGCAGCCGCTGTCCCGCCCCCTGCTCCCCCCCCATTGGTGAAAGCCGACGTCGATCACGGCGCAGCGGCCCCGTCCCCTCTACTCGGCGCCCCATTGGCCGATCAGCGGCTGCTGGTCCCGCCCCCCTGTCCCATTGGCTACAACACGTCGCTCCCGCCCCCTCACCCAGTTCCTATAGGTCGGTCTGACCGTCAATCAGCCGCCTGTTGACAGACAGAGGGGGAGGGAGGGAGAAGGAATAGAGAGAAGCAGCAAGAAAGAAAGAGAGGGGCAGAGAAAGAGAAGGAAAGAGAGAGAGAGAGAAAGAAGGAAGGAAGAGCGAGAGAAAATAGAGAAAGGAAAAGAAAGAAAGAAATAGAAAGAGTAGAGCGAGAGAAAAGAGAGGGGGAGCGAGGGAAACGGTGAGAAAAGGAGGGAGAGAAAGAAAGAAAGAAAAGTAAAAGAGAAGGGGGAGACAGATTTACAGAGAAAGGAAGAAAGAAGGAGGCTCCTTATTCCTTGTGTTAAGAATTTGTAAAATATTATTGTAGCTCCATCCCTCTCTCTCTCTCCCGTTCCCCCTCTCTCTCTCTCTCTCTCTCTCTCCCTCCCACTTTCCCCCCCCCTCTCTCTCTCTCTCCCGTTCCCCCTCTCTCTCTCTCTCTCTCTCCCGTTTTCCCCCCTCTCTCTCCCTCCCACTTTCCCCCTCTCTCTCTCTCTCTCCCGCTTTCCCTCCCTCTCCCTCTCTCCCTCCCCCAACTTCATGTCTCCTTCAGACCCAATTTTCTGTTTCAGAAAGACTCATTCACACAGAACTGTTCCAGTTTAATCCACAACAAATCACACAAATTCAGAAAATAGATACCAGCGTTCATATGTCTTGTGTTAGAGATTGCAAAATATTATTGATGATCCCTCTTTCATCCCCACTCTCTACTTCTCTCTATCCATCCCTCTCTCTCCCTTCCTCCCTCTCTCTCCTTCCTTCTCTCTCGCTCCCTCCGTCTCCCTCCCTCTCTCTATCCTTCCCTCTCTATCCCTCCCTCTCTATCCTTCCTTCTCTCTCGCTCCCTCCCTCTCTCTCTATTCCTCCCTCTCTCCCTCTCTAACCCTCTCTCTCATTCCCTCTCTCATCCCCACTCTCTCCCTCCCTCTCTCTTCCTCCCACTCTCCACCCTCCCTCTCCCTCCTTGAGAGAGCGAGGGACGGAGATTTCACTAAAATCTGTCTTTAGAACGAGGGGGGACCTCATTGAAACTTCCCCTAATCGTGAAAGGCTTGGATAGAGTGGATGTGGAGAGGATGTTTCCACTAGTGGGAGAGTCTAGGACCAGAATTAAAGGATGTTCCTTTAGGAAGGGGATGAGGAATTTCTTTGGCCAGAGGGTGGTGAATCTGGAGGATTCATTGCCACAGACGGCAGTGGTGGAGGCCACATGTCAGTGGGTATATTTAAGGCAGAGATAGGACAGGTTTGGAAGGATATGGGCCAAACGCGGGCAGCAGGTGGGACTAGTGAGGGTGGGGCATGTTGGCCGGTGTGGGCAAGTTGGGCTGAAGTGCCTGTTTCCACACTGTATCACTCTATGACTAGTGTAGATTGGACATTGAGAATGTTCACCAGATTGTGTAGATGGGGGTACCGAGAAGGTTCACCAGACTGATTCCTGGGATGTCAGGACTTTCATATGAGGAAAGACTGGATAGACTTGGCTTGTACTCGCTAGAATTTAGAAGACTGAAGGGGGATCTTATAGAAACGTACAAAATTCTTAAGGGGTTGGATAGGCTAGATGCAGGAAGATTGTTCCCGATGTTGGGGAAGTCCAGAAGAAGGGGTCACAGTCTAAGGATAAGGGGGAATTCCTTTAGGACCGAGATGAGGAAAAAGAAATTTCACACAGAGAGTGGTGAGTCTCTGGAATTCTCTGCCACAGAAGGTAGTTGAGGCCAGTTCATTGGCTATATTTAAGAGGGAGTTAGATGGGGTCCTTGTGGCTAAAGGGATCAGGGGGTATGGAGAGAAGGCAGGTACGGGATACTGAGTTGGACGATTAGCCATGATCATATTGAATGGCGGTGCAGTCTCGAGGGGCTGAATGGCCTACTCCTGCACCTATTGTCTATGTTTCTATGTTTACTAATTTATGAGCATGTACCATAGGTTTATCCATATCCAAGAAAAATGTTGTGATAATTGCATAACATATTATTATCTAAGAAATTTGGCGTGGAATGATAATCCACCTCAGCACTCATTTAGGCAAGTCCCAAGCTATAGATACTTTTCCCCCACCCCAATCCCCCCTCGCCCGATCTTCATTAAACCTGCCTTTTGAACGATATTTTACTCAGCTGCTGTAACGTTTCCTTCCTATCAAAATCTCTGCGTAGCTTCTCTGTTCCTATCTTCCAATTCACACTTTGAAATAAAATACAATTTCCGACAAACATTTCACAGCAGGATCGCTATATAAATGCAAATATATGGTATTTTATCCCCCCACCTTACCACCACACAAGAAGCGTAACTTGAAGCGTTTGCATTTATTACAATTCATCACTATTTATTGTAATGTACTGTATCTTTAAAAAAAACTACATCAACCATGTGTGAAAATTACACTGAATCGAACGATGATTGAAAATGCGTGGGAATCGACTAATCGCGATCTTGCTGCGATTTTTTAAAGTCGAAAACTGTATTTTATTTCAGTGGGAATTTGAAGATAGGGACAGAGATGCTACACAGAGATTTTAAGCTCTTGGGTGAACTCACACAGTGGGACAGGGCTTGAGGCAGTATCTATGGAGCGAAGCAAATAGCCGGGTCTGAAGAAGGGTTTCGGCCCGAAACGTTGCATATTTCCTTCGCTCCATGGATGCTGTTTCACCCCCTAAGTGTCTCTAGCAGTTTTGAATACTGCAAAACATGAGGTGGGGAACGGAAGAGAGAGAGTGCGCGCGAGAGAGAGAGAGAGAGAGAGGGAGAGAGAGAGAGAGAGGGAGGGAGAGAGTGAAAGACGGAGAGACACAACATGGGTCGGTAGGTAAATTGAATGACTAACCTGCAGACCAAGAAGGCACACAAAATGCTGGAGAAACTCAGCGGGTGCAGTAGCATCTATGGAGCGAAGGAGATAGGCAACGTTTCGGGCCGAAACCCTTCTTGCAGACCAAGAATGTCACTAAGAAGACGTTTTCACTCATAATGGTGAGTTTTAAGAAATTCTCAATGATTTATCAATGCATCAATCTACATTCCTCAGTAAAATGTAATTATGTTTTGAAGAAGTGTTAATGAGGCTGCGTGAATTGTATTCAAAGGAACGCCACGTCATTAATACTTGGTCTATAGGGAAATCTAACGCTCGTCCTGACATTCTAAATGAAATCTTGAGTGTGTTTTCTAGAATTGGGTTTGTGTGTAACATCACGTTTTGCTGGGTTCCCGGGCATGCTGGGGTGAGGGGGAATGAGCAGGTGGACCTCATAGCAAAGGAGAGTTTAAGAAGAGAAATAGATATCCATGTATCATTGGGGAGAGTGGAACTGAGAGAAATAATTAAAGAGGGCTTAACAAAAGAATGGCAGAGAGGATGGGAAAAGGATAAGTCAGGGGTAGACACTACTTTTCGGTACAAGCTGAAGTTAGAAAAATATGTTTCTGTACATCTCTGTCCCGTAGGGACTCAGTTAGACTGTGTAGATTGAGGTTGGGACATTGTGGGTTAAATTACTGTTTGTGCATTGTAGGGAAAACATGTTTCTGGCTTGTGTGAATGTGGGTGTAAGGAGACAGTTAAGCATGTTTTCCTAGAATATAAAAAGTATAGGGTAGCAAGAAAGGCATTGTTTGCTAGACTGACAGGACTTGGAGTTGAGGCTTTTTCTGTTTTATCTTTGTTTGGGCACAGTGAGAAACATCAGCTGATATCCAGGGCTGTTCTTCAATTCCTGCATGTTACAGGACTGTATGTAAGAATTTAGTTCAAATTTTGACCTGTGGAGGACAGTAATACGCTTAGCAGCGTCTACACTGCCGGAATCCTATAAGAAGAAGAAGCATACTTGGTCTAGAACACAATGACACATTTACTGAGGAACGTTGATCAATGCATTGATGGCGCATTGGATAACTACTTGTTAACTACTAGCTGTTAACACATCTGGCTGTTAACACATCTGGCTGTTAACACCACAGTGGTTAACACATCGTTTGCGTCTGGTGACCGTACAGCACTTATATTCCATCTACAAAACCATGTAAGTTTTGTAAAATGTTTTTTGTTTAAAATCTTTATTTATCAAAGCGAATTTGGATTTCCAAATGAAATACGGAAAATTATCGCGAGGCCCCGCCTTGGGCGCGGGGCCCAATTTGGAAAAATCAGTCCAATCGGCCTAGGGCCGGCCCTGCTCCCCCTCTCCCTCCCCCTCTCCCCTCTCCGCCTCCAGTTCACCCTCTCCCCCTCCTCATTCTCTTCCCCCCTCTCCACCCTCCTCTCATCCCTCCTCCCCCTCCCCTCCCTCTCTCCCCCCTCCCCCTCTCTCCCCCTCCCTCTCTCCCTCTCCCCCTCTCCAGTTCACTCTCCACCAGATTCCTGTTGGCCGCCACATTTCCAAATGATTTGGTTTTCCATCAACACGTGCCACGCAAGAACTCGGAACGAGGGGAGTGTCAGCACCTGCAGGGGGGGGGGAGGAGGGAGAGGGGGTGGGGGGAGGGGGTGGGGGGGAGGGAGGGACGGGGGGGAGAGGGGGGGGGGGGGGGGGGGGGGCGGGGGGAGAGAGGGGTGGTTGGGGGGGGGGGGGGGGAGGGGGGAAGGGTGGGGGGGGGGGGGGGGGGGGGGGGGGAGAGAGGGGGTGGGGGGGGGGGAGAAGAGGGGGGGGAGAGTAGAGACAGAGAGAGAGAGACAGAGAGGGTTGAGAGAGGGAGGGGAGAGAGGAGAGAGGGGAGAGAGAGGGAAAAAGGGGTGAAGGGGGAGAGAGAGAGAAAGGGGGGAGAGAGACAGAGAGAGAGAAGGGAGAGAAAGAGGAGAGGGACAGACAGAAAGAGAGAGGGAGAAAAATCACCCCTTATCCTCCCATTAACATCCTCGTAAATCTTCTCCTGCACCCTTTCCAAGCTTGACTCCTCCCCCAAACACTCCCCCTTCTCTCTCAAAGCCCCCCCCTCCTCTCTATTTATCTCGCCCGTCGCCGTCTCTCTCTCTCCTCTCTCTCTCTCTCTCTCTCTCTCTCTGTCTGTCTGTCTGTGCTCTCTCCCCTCCTATCTCTCCCCTCCCTCTCTCCCTCCCCCCCTCTTTCCTCTCTCTCTCTCCATCCCTCTCCTCTCTCCCCCCCCTCTCTCTCTCTCGCCTCTCTCTCCCCCCCTTTCTTTCTCCTCCCCCCCTCTGTCTGTCTGTCTGTCTCTCTCTCCTCTCGCCTCCCCCCCTTCTTTCTCCTCCCCCCCTCTGTCTGTCTGTCTCTCTCTTTCTCTCTCCGCTCCTACCTTCCTGTCTCAAGTGCCTCAGGGAGTGAAATACTGGGGCAGAGACAGCGTTCACTGCCATCTGCCTTGGATGGTTGAACGGGGTAGACATGATGGAACCCCTGGCAGCTACGACGGGGAGACAGATGGAGAGACCTTTTCCGATTTCCCTCACGACAAAATATCCTCCCCAATTTCTTAGGAGAGGGAGAGAGGTAGTGACGGGCAAAAAAACAGGTGCAGGAGTAGGCGATTTGGCCGTTCGAGCCAGCACTGCCATTCAATGTGATCATGGCTGATCATCCCGTTCCTGCATTCTCCCTATATCCCTTGATTGCGTTAGCCTCAAAAGCGAAATCTCTCTTGAAAACATCCAGTGAACTGGCCTCCAACACCCTCCGAGGCAGAGAATCCCACAGATTCACAACTCTCTGGGTGGGAAAGTTCCACATCTCCATTTATCTCTCAGAATAAAAGGCCACAGATTCACCTATTATGGCTCCATTCTCTAAAAGGGGGGGTGCGTGGTGGGAGGTCATCCCCCTTACACCCACTCTGTTTTTCACAGAGTAGAAAAATTTCGAGAGTAAATCAAATTGGTGCGCAATAAGCGTTCGTGAAGCCACCCCCCCCCCGTTGACGCAGTAGGGACCGTAACGTGACACTGTCCTCCCCGCGGTGCACATGCGGGTGCACCATGTATATAGGGTCCCGGCGGGATCCCAGGATCCACACGCCACACCACTGATACTAGGATCTTTACTCCACACAATCAAGATCTCCTCGATGCCATCGTGTCTACTTCTAGTCCGAAAAAGTAGTGCAACGGGAGGGGGACTTCCACCGATCGGGAATGGGACACGACCTGAATCTGAAACCTTGTCCGGCCCATCGCCTTCCCCCCCCCCCCCCCCCGGCTGGGACCCACTCCCCTTCGCCCCACGCCACCGTTTTCCCATCGTCTGGTGGGAGTGGGAACGACTGTCAGCGGCCGTAACCTCGACAACAAATGCCTCTCCGGTCTGGCCTTCACCTCTTTCGCCGTAGGGCCCACGATACCCCCCCCTGCTCCGAGCCCACGCCATCTTGCATAGAAACATAGAAAATAGGTCCAGGAGGAGGCCATTCGGCCCTTCGATTCAAAATGATGATTGCTGATCGTCCACTGTCAATAACCCGTGCCTGCCAGGTTCTCCCCTATATCCACGGTCAAATCCACCCGTGCCTACCTTTCTCTTCTCTCCCCATATCCACTGTCAATAACCCGTGCCTGCCTATCTCTCTTCTCCTATATCCACTGTTCAATCCACCCTGGCTCGTAGAAGAGTGCTACCTTTCTATTCCACTGTCAATCACTTGTCACTCTCCGTGCCTACCCTCTCTGTGTGCTCCCATATCCACTGTCAATCACCCGTGCCTGCCCCATTCTCCCTTATCCACGGTCATAACCCCCCCCCGTGCCTACCTTCTCCCCATACCACTGTCAATCACCCGTGCCTGCCTTCTGGCCCATATCCACTGTCAATAACCCGTGCCTGCCTTCTCCCCATATCCACTGTCAATAACCCGTGCCTGCCTTCTCCCCATATCCACTGTCAATAACCCGTGCCTGCCTTCTCCCCATATCCACTGTCAATAACCCGTGCCTGCCTTCTCCCCATATTCCCTGACCTCTGTGGCAGTAAATTCCATAAACTCACAACTCTCTGGGTAAAAAAGTTTTTCCTCAGCTCAGTCTTACATGACGTCCCCTTTATTCTAAGGCTGTGGCTTTATTCTAAAGCTGAAAAATATCACAATCGCCTTGCTGGACCCTCTGCAGTTTGCATATTGGGCCAATAGATCTGTGGACGATGCAGTCAACCTGGGCCTGCACTTCATCCTACAGCACCTAGACCGCCAGGGGACCAATGCGATGATTTTGTTTGTTGATTTTAGCTCTGCATTCAACACCATTGTGCTCTGGCTACTACACTCCAAACTTTCTGAGTTGACTGTGCCTGAACCCCTCTGTCGGTGGATCACCAGCTTTCTGACAGACAGGAAGCAGCATGTGAGTCTGGGAAAGCACATCTCGAACCCGCAAACGCTCCGCATAGGAGCACCGCAAGATGCGTACTCTCCCCTCTCCTCACACCAATGACTGCACCTCCACAGGCACCTCTGTCAAGCTTCTCAAGTTTGCAGACGACACAACCCTGATTGGATTAATCCGGGATGGGGATCTCTGTACTCATTTCAATTTGACATCTTTCCTATAACATGGTGCCCAGAACTAAACACAATATTCTAAATGCGGTCTCACTAACGTCTTATACAACTGGTAACTCTATTCTCGATACTCTGACTGATGAAGGCCAAAGTGTCAAATACGTTTTTTGACCACCTGATGTACCTGCGACACGACCTTCAAGGAACCATGCAACCATCAACCATTCCTCTGCCCACCTGGCTATTCGATCCAGATCCTGCTGCAATCTTTCACAACCATCTTCACTATATGCAAAACCACTCACTTCTGTATCATCAGCAAACTTGCTAATCTTGCCCTGTTCTGTGACGTTTCACAGTGCTGGAATAACTCAGTGGGTCAGGCTGAGTATAGAGGTTGGGAGGTCATGTTGCAGTTGCATAAGAAGGTGGTGAGGCGCCATTCAGAGTCTTGTATTCAGTTATGGGCTCCAAGTTATAGGAAAGATGTCATCTAACTGGAAACGGATACAGTGAAGATTTACGAGGATGTTGCCAGGACAGAGGGCCAGAGCTATAGAGGAGAGGTTGAGTAGGCTGGGACTCTTATTTCATGAGCACAGGAGGATGAGGGATGATCCTAAATAGAGGTGTATAAAATCATGATTTGAATAGATATGGTTGAGTCTTTTGCCCAGAGTAGGTGCATCGTGGAGCAGAGGACATAAGTTTTAAGTGAAGGGCAAAAGATTTAATAGGAATCTGAGGGGTAATATTTTCACACAAAGGGTGGTAGGTGAATGGAACAAAGCTGGCAGAGAAGGTAGTTGATGGCGGGACTACCATCGCAAAATTTAAGAAACAGACAGGTACACAGAAAGGAAGGTTCGGAGGATATGGATCTCAAACGTGGGCAGGTGGGGCTAGTGCAGATAGGACATGCTGGGCCGAAGGGCTGTTTCCACACTGTCTCACTCTATGACTCTATCTATCTTTCCCTCTCATAGAAACTAGAAATTAGGTGCAGGAGTGCAGGCCCATTCGTGCCCTTCGAGCCTGCACGCCATTCAATATGATCATGGCTGATCATCCAACTCAGTATCACCTGTACCTGCCTTTCGCTCCATACCCCCAGATCCCTTCAGCCACAAGGGTCACATCCAACTCCCCTCTTAAATATTTGCAACACCAAACTGGCCTCAATACCATCTGTGGCAGAGAATTCCACAGATTCACCTCGCAAACCCATTCTCTCTGCCTTCTCCCCATCCAAGCCTCCCTCTGACACCCGTATCAATCAAGAATCTATCAATCTCCTCCTGAAAATGTCCATTGACTTGACCTCCAAAGCTGGTCTGTGGCAATAAATTCCACAGTTCACCACCCTCTGACTTAGCTAAATTCCTGCTCATCTCCTTCCTAAAGGAATGTCTTTTGATTCTGAGGCTGACCCCGTGGCCAGGCCTTTGGACTCTCCCAACTAGTGGAACAGCTCCTACCATCCTCAACTCCATCCAGGTATTTACTAGGTTAGGACAGATGACAAACAGCTTCACACTGTGTCCCAAAGCTTGTGTCCTGTCTTGCATCACCCAAGGCAGCACAGTCGTTTAGGCGCGGCGCAAGCACCATCACAAGTAGCTCACGATGGTTTGGGTAACATCAGGATATGTCTATGCATGTCACATCATGAATGTTACGGAAGAACGGTCTTGACCCGAAATATAATCGCCATAGTGTGCTTGCTTGCTCTTCCTTCAGGAAGAGTGGGGATGCGCTCTTCCTCAGGGAGGGGAGCTCAAAGGAAGAAGGTCTCGGAAGGGGGAGGGGGGAGGGGGGACCTCCGAAGTGGAAGAGAGGAGGAGAAGTCAAGGAAGAGTGGAGGGGTAGAGAGAGGGGAGTGGGAGAGCGAGAGGAGGAGTAGAGAGAGGAGAAGAAAGGGGAGAGAAGCGAGATAGAGGAGAGAGGGGGGCAGTGGAGAGAGAAGGAGCAGAAAGGGGAGAGAGAGGGAAAGAGTGGAGAGGAGGGAGATAGACGAGGGGATGAGGAGAGGAGGAGGAAGAGGAGAAGAGAAGAGAAGGGGGAGTGAGGGGAGGAGGGGAAGAGGGACAAGGAGAGGGAAGGGAGGGAGGTGAGAGGAGAGAGGAGAGGTAGAGAGAGAGAGAAGCGGGGAGAGGAGGGTAGAAAGAAGAGTGGGGGAGGAGGAGAGATAGAAAGGGGAAGAGAGAAGGGATGGGAGAGAGGGAGGAGAGAGAGAAGAGGAGAAGAGAAGAGTGGAGAGAGAAGGGGAGAGAGAGGGGGAGGAGGGGAGAGGTGAGGCGGAGGAGAGAAGAGGGGAGAGGGGAGAGAGAGAAAGAGGGGTAGAGAAAGGGAGAGAGAAGGGGGGGGGAGGGAGAAGGAGAGAGAGAGAGAGAGAGAGGGGAGAGGAGGTGAAAGAGGGAGGAGGAGAGGAAAGTGAGACAGAGGAGGAGAGAGAGGAAGAGGGGAGAGAAGGGAGAGAGTGGGGGGAGAGAGAGAACAGCCAGAGAGAAGGGGAGATGGGAGCGTGAGGTTCATTTTCCCACACAAGCCATAGGTGACTGGGCCAATCTGAACCAAAGCACCAAGTTGAAAGCGGCGACGGTGTGCAATCCCTCGGGACAGCCCCCACTCTCCCATGGCCACCCTCCGCTGTGGGTTGGGTAGAGCGGATGTTTAGGGGGCAATGTTCAATGCCTTCATGGTGATGTGATGGAGGGGGGGTCTGGACCCAATCGCTGACAATTCCCGCCCCCCGACAACACCAAGTCTTTATTTGGTCTTTTCTGTTGAGCTGTGTCCGACCGTTGCCGTGTAGCGACGACGCTGTCCTTCAGTTAGGTGGCGTTTCAAACTGAGCGGCCATTCGGTACGTTTGCTTTTAGGCGAAGCAGCCTTTTGGTTCGTAGGGTTTTGGGTGTCCGGCGCTTTCAGTTTAGTTTGCATTTAGGCGTCCCATCCGTTCAGTTAGTAGGCGTTTGGCCTTTCGATTATTGGCGTTTCGGCCTCGTTTCTATTCGTTCTTTGGCCTCAACTTCTTTGCCTCGGCTTCTTGTCCGTCGGCGCAGCGTCCTCCGGCTACATTTCATCTATACCTTTTCCCCACCAGATGCTGCCTGACCCGCTGAGTTACTCCAGCACTTTGTGTCGATTTTCCCTTCACGCATCTGCCCAAGCCATCTCCTCCCTCGGCTTTCCTATGTTCCTTTCCACATTTAAACCTCTCTCTGCCTTTACATTTCAAACTGCTCTACTTTTCTACATTTCTTTCTTAACTTTTTAGTCATAGAATGATGCAGTGTGGACAACAGGCCTTCAGCCCAACTTGCCCACACCGACCAAACATTGTCCCATCTACACTAGTCCCACTCACACGCACTGCCCCCTCCCCGCAACCGCAAGTTGGGGGAACAGACCCAACGGGTCTGCACTTGGTCTGTATCCATCTAAATCTGTCCAATCCATGTACGTGTCCAAATATCTCTTAAACAGTAGGATAGTCCCAGCCTTAACTTACTCCCTCATCTGGATCCTGTTGCATACACCCAGCACCCTTTATGTGAAAAATCTACCTCTCAGATTCCTGTTAATTTCTGAAATAGTTGTCATAAATTGGGGCAAAAAATGCCCACATAATAAGGCTCAGAATGCAATCAGAGAGCTTCCAGGACCCTGGACCATACTGGCATCGACTGGACCCTTCACGTTTCAAACGCTCGTACCCAGAGCTCCCCCCCCACCCCCACCCTCCCACCCACACCAACCCCCCCCACCCCCCACACCCCCCCTAACACCCAAACCCACTAACCCCAACCCACACCCCCTACCACCACCAATGTGTGACAAAAAACAGCAAACACAAAAAAAAAAACCAAAAACCAAAAATATCAAAAGCGCACATTATTTCACATTAAAAATTTTTTTTTTTTGTAATCCTTTCATGCCACACCCCAAAACCTATTTTCGGAAGCTTCGTATGGGCACTTGTTCACAAAACTCTCTGGTGGTGAAATGGTTTCTCTCATCTCAGTCCCAAATGGCCTCAGATTCACACAACTCTCTGGGTTGAAAAGATATCTCCTCACCTCTTAGGGGAAAACAAATGGTCGGCACGGCCCTGGTTCCGGACTCCCCCAACATCAGGATCATGTTTCTACCTCTAGCGTGTCCAAACCCTTAATAATGTTAAAAAAGAGAGAGAGAGAGAGAGAGAGAGAGAGAGAGACAGACCTTCCAACGCCTCCGTCTACACTTCACGCTGCCTCGACAAGGCCAGCAGCATAATCGCTGACCAGTCTCACCCCCGGTCACTCCTTCTTCTCCCCTCTCCCATCGGGCAAGAGGTACAGAAGCGTGAAAACGAACGCACACACCTCCAGATTCAGCGGCAGTTTCCTCCTGGCTGTTATCAGGCAACTGAACCGTCCTCTCACCAACTAGAGAGCGGTCCTGACCTCCAATCCACCTCATTGGATGACCCTCGGACTATCTTTAATCGGGCTTTACCTTGCACTAAACGTTATTCCTTTATCCTGTTACTATACACTGCGGACAGCTGGCTATTGTAATCATGTCCAGTCTCCCGCTGACATGGAGAGCCCGCAACAAGAGAGCTTTCACTGTACCCTCGCTACATGGGACAATGATGAACTACACTGATCCTCAACTGACTGCGCGGATCACTCTCCATATGAGCCAAGGTATCTTCCTCAGAGCTGCCTTCTAGAGTTTCTCTGATAAACGAGCACTGCACGACTTCAATAACCTACGAGAAAGAGAGGGAGAGTAGAGAGTGGAGTAGGAAGGAGAGAGGGAGAAATAGTGGAGGCGAGAGTAGGAGAGGATGAGAGGGAGAGAGGAGGGAGAGGAGGAGTTAGGGAGAGGGGAAGAAGGGTGAGAGAGAAAGAGAGGAGAGGATTGAGAGAGTTAGAGAGGGAGGAGAGAGAGGAGGAAGGGGAGAGAGAGAGAGGTAGGAGAGGAGAGAGGGGAGAAAAGAGAGGAGGGAGAGAGGTAGGTAGGAGAGAGGGAGAGAGAGAGAGAGAGAGGAGGAGAGAGGAGAGAAGAGAGCGGAGGGAGAGAGAGAGCGATGAAAGAGAGGAGGGGAGAGAGGGAATAGGAAAGAGAGAGGGAATAGGAGGAGGAGAGTGGGAGGGAGAGCGAGGGAGTAGGAAAGAGAGAGGGAATAGGAGCGAGGGAGCGGAGAGAGGGGGAGAAAAGAGGGAGAGAAGAGAGAGGGAGGGAGAGAGGGTGAGGGAGTAGGAAAGATGAGAGGGGGAGATGGAGAGAGAGGGGGGAGGTAGGAAGGAGAGGGAGAGAGAGTGAGTAGGAAAGAGTGGGAAAGAGAATATGTGAAGAGAAAAAGGTTAGTTAAAACAAATGTAGGTCCCTTGGAGAGCCCGCAACAAGAGAGCTTTTCACTGTACCTCGCTACATGGGACAAAAAACTACACTGATCTCAACTGACCTGCGGCAATCTCCATATGAGCCAAGATATCTTCCGTCAGAGCTCCTTCTAGAAGATTCTCTGATAAACAAGCACTGCACGACTTCAATAACCTACGAGAAAGAGAGAGGGAGGTGAGGGAGAGAGAGGGAGTACGAAAGAGAGAGAGGTAGGAGAGAGGGAGTGAGAGAGGTAGGAGAGAGGGAGAAAGAGAGGAAGGAGAGAGGGAGAGAGAGAGAGAGAGAGGGGAGAGGGGGGGAGGAGAGAGAGAGAGGGAGAAAGAGATGAGGGGAGAGAGGTAGGAGAGAGGGAGAGAGAGGAGGGAGAGCGAGGGAGAAAGAGAGGAGGGGAGAGAGAGAGGGAGGGAGAGAGGGAGAAGGAGAGGAGGGAGAGAGGTTAGGATAGAGGGAAGAAAGAGAGGTAGGAGTAGGGAGGGAAAGAGGGAAAATAAAAGGAGAAGAGGGAAGAGAGAGGGAGGGAGGAGAGGGAGGGAGGGGAGGAGGAGGGAGGAAGAGAGGAGGAAAGAGATAGAAAGAGAGGAGGGAGATGAGAGAGAGGGAATAGGAAAGAGAGGGAATAGGTAAGAGAGAGGGAGAAAAGAGAAGGATGGGAGAGAGGGAGGGATAGATGTAGGAAAGAGTTGGAAAGAGAAGAGGGGGAGGCCTCGAGGGCGAGTGGGGAAAGGAGAATGGGGGGTGAGAATCGCCGAGAGAGGGGGAGAAAGAGAGAGGGAGAAGGAGAGAGTGGAGAGGGAGAGTAGTGAAGAGAGGGAGGGAGAGAGAGGGAGTAGGACAAGAGAGGGGAAGATAGAGAGAGTGATAGGGAGAGAGAGGGGGAGGGAGTAGGAAGGAGGTGAGGGTGTAGGGAAAGAGATGAGGGAAAGAGAATACGTGAGAGAAAAAGGTTAGTTAAAACAAATGTAGGTCCCTTCCAGTCAGAAACTGGTGAATTGATCATGGGGAACAAGGACATGGCAGACCAATTGAATAACTACTTTGGTTCTGTCTTCACTAAGGAAGACATAAATAATTTGCCAGAAATAGCAGGGGATCGCGGGTCAATGGGATGGAGGAACTGAGTGAAATCCAGGTTAGCCGGGAAGCGGTGTTGGGTAAATTGAATAGATTAAAGGTTGATAAAATCCCCAGGGCCAGATAGACTGCATCCCAGAGTACTCAAGAAGTAGCCACAGAATAGTGGATGCATTAGGATAATTTTTCAAAACTCTTTAGATTCTGGAGTAGTTCCTGAGGGTTGGAGGGTAGCTAATGTAACCTTACTTTGTAAAAAAGGAGGATTTACGAAAGGTAAATCATGTCTGACGAATCTATATAGAATTTTTCGAGGATGTTACTAGCAGAAGAGGATAAGGGAGAACCAGTGGAATGTGTTATATCTAGACTTTCAGAAGGCTTTCGACAAGGTCCCACATAAGAGATTAGTATACAAACTTAAAGCACAAGCCGGTCTTGGGGGTTCAGTATTGATGTGGATAGAGAACTGGCTGGCAGACAGGAAGCAAAGGGTAGGAGTAAACGGGTCCTTTTCACAATGGCAGGCAGTGACTAGTGGGGTACCGCAAGGCTCAGTGCTGGGACCCCAGCTATATACAATATATATTACTGATTTGGACGAGGGAATTGAATGCAACATCTCCAAGTTTGCGGATGACACTAAGCTGGGTGGTAGTGTTAGGTGTGAGGAGGATGCTAGGAGGCTGCAAGGTGACTTGGATACTTTGGGTGAGTGGGCAAATGCATGGCAGGTGCAGTATAATGTGGATAATTGTGAGGTTATCCACGTTGGTGGCAAAAACAGGAGGGTGGACTATTATCTGAATGGTGGCTGATTGGAAAAGGGGGAGATGCAACGAGAACCTGGGTGTCATGGTACACCAGTCATTGAAAGTAGGCATGCAGGTGCAGCAGGCAGTGAAGAAAGCGAATGGTATGTTGGCATTCATAGCAAAACGATTTGAGTACAAGAGCAGAGAGGTTCTGTCGCAGTTGTACAGGGTCTTGCTGAGGCCACATCTAGAGTATTGCAAACAGTTTTGGTCTCCTAATCTGAGGAAAGACATTCTTGCTATAGAGGGCTACAGAGAAGGTTCACCAGACTGATTCCTGGGATGGCAGGACTTCCATATGAAGAAAGACTGGATAGACTCGGCTTGTACTAGCTGGACTTTGGGAGATTGAGGAGGGATCTCATAGAGACTTACAAAATTCTTAAGGGGTTGGACATGCTAGATGCAGGAAGATTGTTCCCGATGTTGGGGAAGTCCAGGACAAGCGGTCACAGTTTAAGGATAAGGGGGGAAAATCTTTTAGGACCGAGATGAGAAGATCATTTTTCACACAGAGAGTGGTGAGCCTGAAATTCTCTGCCACAATAAGGTAGTTGAGGCCAGTTCATTGGCTATATATTTAAGAGGGAGTTAGATGTGGCCCTTGTGGCTAAAAGGGATCATGGGGTATGGAGAGAAGGCAGGTAACAGGATACTGAGTTGGATGATCAGCCACGATCATATTGAATGGCGGTGCAGGCTCGAAGGGCCGAATAGCCTACTCCTGCACCTATATTCCATGAAAGACAGAGGGAGGGAAAATGAGTAAGGAATCTAATAAATGCAGTTCATTTATCCTCTACAATGCAGAATATAGGCCCTTCAGCCCAACTTGCCCACTCCAACCAAATGCCCCACCTACACTAGTCCCACCTGCAGCCCATATCCTGCCAAACCTGTCCTATCCATGTACCTGTCTAAGTGTTGTGATAGTCCCAGCCTCAACTACCTCCTCTGGCAGCTCGTTCCACACACCCAACCCCATCTGTGTGGAAAAGTTGCCCCTCAGATTCCTATTAAATCTCCCCTCCCTCTGGTCCTGATTCCCCTACTCTGCGCAAGAGACTCTATCTATTCCTCTGGTGATTGTGGCACCTCTATAAGATCAGTCCTCCCCTTTACATGGTTCCTTGAAGATCAAGTTACAGGTAGAGAAGGTGGTCAACAAGGCTTTGGGCACTTTGGCCTTCATCAGTCAGAATATTGAGTCTAGAAAACGGGAGGTCACGTTGCAGTGTTACAAGATATTGGTGAGGTTGCATTTCGAGTATTGTGTTCAGTTCTGGGCACCGTGTTTCAGGAAAGATGTCGTCGAGCTTGGAAAGGGGCGCGGAGAAGATTTACGAGGATGTTGCCGGGACTCGAGGTGCCTGAGCTACAGGGAGAGGTTGGGGCAGGGCTGGGACTCTATTCTTCGGAGCGCAAGAGGATGAGGGGTGATCTTATAGAGGTGTACAAAATCACCAGAGGAATAGATTGTGTAGACGCACAGAGTCTCTTGCCCAGAGTAGGGGAATCAAGGACCAGAGGACATGGGTTCAAGGTGAGATACGCGGGGGTGGGAACATTGAATAGGAAACCTACAGGTATATGGATAGGACAGGTTTGGAGGGATATGGGCCCAATGCAGGCAGAAGGTGGGACTAGTGTAGATGGGGCATGTTGGTCGGGGTGGAACTTGTGGACACGGGGGGCATGTTGGTCGGGGTGGGATGTGTAGATGGGTCATTTTGGTCGGGGTGGGACTAGTGTAGATGGGAATGTTGGGTCAGGGTGGGACTAGTATAGATGGGCATGTTGGTCGGGGTGGGACCAGTATAGATGGGGCATGTTGGTCGGGGTGGGACTAGTGTAGATGGGGCGTGTTGGTCGGGGTGGGGTGGACTAGTGTAGATGGGGCATGTTGATCGGGTGGGACTAGTGTAGATGGGGCATGTTGGTCGGGGTGGGACTAGTGTAGATGGGGCATGTTGGACGGGGTGGGACTAGTGTAGATGGGGCATGTTGGTCGGGGTGGGACGTGTAGATGGGGCATGTTAGTTGGCGTGGGACGTGTAGATGGGGCATGTTGGTTGGTGTCGGCAAGTTGGGCCGAAGGGCCTGTTTCCGTGCTGGGGAGAGAGAGGGAGGGGAGAGAGAGTGAATAGTGAAAGGCTTGGATAGATTGGTTGCGAAGAGGATGTTTCCACTAGTGGGAGAATCTAGGACCAGAGGGCACAGCCTCAGAATTAAAATACGTTCGTTTAGGAAGGAGATGAGGAGGAATTTCTTTAGCCAGAGGGTGGTGAATCTGTGGGATTCATTGCCACAGACGGCGGTGGAGGCCACAAGTCAGTGGATATATTTAAGGCAGAGATATAGATTGTTGATTAGTGCGGGTGTCAGAGGTTATGTGGAGAAGGCAGGATAATGGGGTTAGGAGGGAGAGAAAGATCAGCCACGATTGAATGGCAGAGTGGACTCAATGGGCCGAATGGCCTAATTCTGCTGCTAGAATGTACCAGGAGAAGCTGGTGGTAGGGAAGGGCACAGATGGGTCTCATCGGTCAATGACGGCAACGAACGTGCGGCGTTTCCGTTTCTCTGGTCTAGGAATGACCCGTTAATCCTTTGGGAACGCTGAAGGAAGCCATACTGTTCTGCCTCGAAAACCTGAGGGAGGGGAGAGAGAGAGGGAGGGAGAGAGGGAGAAAGAAAGTGAAAGAGAGATGTTTTACACTGACTTTTTTGCACCCGACGCTCTTTGCAAGATCGTACAAGATAGGGTGACGTAGACCAGAGATCTAGGGTCTCAGGTGAAAGGTTTCAAATCTCTCTCTCCTCTCTGTCAAAAGTACTAAAATCCCTGTAACTTTCTAAACTCACATACATGTCCGAGACACTACATTTGGAAAACATTAGGCTTGTCTTGGCGGAAAAACCAGATAAATTTCGCAGCACAATAGACAACAGACAATAAGTGCAGGGGGAGGCCATTCGCCCCTTCAAGCCAGCACCGCCATCCGATCATCCCCAATCAGTACCCCGTTCCCCCTCCCATTAGTACGGAACTTTGCATTTTTCAGCTTGAAATTGTGCAATATGGTGCATATTGTAACAAGTCTTTTAACTTACACATGAATGCAGTGTATATGCTTTAAATTGGATTAGCTATGAATAAGGTTACAGTAAATTACATTCCTAGCTTTGACTGCACACCTAGTACTATTCCAGACCTTGACTCTGGATGCACACTTGGCCTTGCTCCTAGCCCCTTTGCACTGACAAATACCTGGCCACACATGAAGACCCATATCTGACCCCCTGGACTTCACCTATTACGTTCAAGTCCACAGATGCTTAGGTAATGCAGTAATCCTTTATGGGGCACTTCACAGACCAAATTGTGGATAACAACATGTGCTACATTAATAGTAAGATTAAACGAGAACTTGCGTTTAAATGAGAGTTACGATGAGGGATTACGTGAAGAAGCCCCGCCTGGCGCATGATCGGCATACTTCAAAGCAGCGGCATGAAAAACACAGAACCAATATCCAGAGTAAGATAGTAAGGCTCAACATAGACTAGAACTACCAGATGAGGGTTGGGAGTGGAGGGCACGTAATCCCTCATCGTAACTCCTCATAAAATAACGATCAAACTTCAAACTTGGTAAGTTCTCGTTTAATCTTACTATTTTACTTCAGAGTCACGTGAGTGCCTACGTGAAGATTTTGTAGCTCTGTGTTTTTCATTCCATATGACACTCTGGCTCAGTCAACACAGTAGTGAGTAAATAATACATCTTTTAAACATTGCTTCAGTTTATGTAATTAGTCTTTTCATTATAAAAGAACGAAAGTAATAACCCTTCTATCGTAGGGGAAGATTTATAACCAAAGATATAAAATCGACAATATAAAACAAAGCAACAATCAAAGAGAACCCAACACTGCGTGTCCAACCCTGACACCGTTGAAACAGGTTTCTCGTAACTTTGAAAAGTTTATTTTACATCATCCTATGGCCTCTAATTTCTGATCGAGTGGCACGTCCTGTGTCTTTGCCGTGGATGTACCTACCTCCCTGGTGGAGTGATTTTTTAACATCATCAATGTCTACTCCCGCTGAGTCCCAAAACCTGTTTTAACCATCTAGAATGTAACTATCTAGAATCATCAGTTTGTACTGATACTTTTTATGTGTTTTTTTTTGTGTGTAATAAGTAGTGCTGTCTCACCACCACGGAGACTCTTGGCTACTTCAACATATTGAGTCAATGCTTAACCACACACAATTTTTGGTCGACAGGATATGCCTTAAAATTTACCTTAGTTCAAGCTCTTCCTGGTCTGCTTTTATTGGTTAAGTCATAAACATAAAAGACAATGTTATCTGTAGCCACATGCATACAGTTCTAATGTAACATTTGCAACGTTTGCACACTTTGTGCTGAAACTAATGCCATTGAGCATTATTACGTCAAATGTTAACTTCCGAAAACAGTGATAGAAATTGGAGCCCATTTGCCTAAGCAAAGTAAAGAACTATGCTGACCTCACAAACTTCTGTATTTCTACTTTGGGCAGATTTTTATATATATATTCTTTTCACATATCGGGATATTAACGGATGAGACCCGATAAATTCATGGTCAGCAATTTGTCCTAATAGGATGATAAAGCACTATGAGCCCTATTAATGGCCCTATTGCTTAGTGCTGATCAAAATGCAAATCCAGCAAGGAACTCCAATATATCTGATATGTTAGCAGTATGATAAAATATCTTTGACTGTCTACCAAAGACTTTCCAATTGCGTTATATAAACAAAAATATTGTTTTTAATGCTATTTTTCCAAGCTGCAGTTATAACATTCATGGTCCTATCTGACAGTCCAAGCTCTAGTAATGGTCTGGTCAGAATCCTGCAGATTAACAAATTCCACTATGATCATGCCATGGATGAATTTCTGCAACAAATTACTGCAGCTAGGAATCGTCATAAATGGTTCAATTATCATTCTAAACATCAATGAGAACCATGACTGTTCCGGTTTGGGCCACCAAACCGCCCGTGGCAGAGTCTTTGCTATATTTTCATCAGACATTGCCTAATCAGACAGAATGGAGAACATAAAATAACATATCCCCCCCCCCCCCCCCCCCCCCCCAATGTAGCAAGAATGCATCCACCGCTACTGCTCCTGGGTTGGGTTTTCCCCATGAGACGTATTTGGGCAATTAGTGATTTAATCTAGACACAAACAGATCAATGTCAGGTAATCGATACCACTGACAATGTTTTTTCAAACTTGTGGATTTAATATCCATTCTGTATTGTCTTTAAAATTTTTGTGATCTGTTGTCTGCCATATTCTCTCTCCCTGAGAGATAGATAGCTGAAAGCCAATATTCTTAAAGATACACCAATGCCACATCTGGTTAACCAGATAATCACATGATAATGATCTTACTCGATCCATGCCATATATATATGCCACAGCTGTGGTAATTGTCTACGTGTAATTGGACATACACAAATCTTTCATAGTAGAACAATAAGCTTTTAATCCATAAAAGCTCCTAACTCCCAAATAATTAATACCAAATGTTTGGAGAAATAAGTTTTCTTGGACAATCCATCTGCCACCCCCTGGTATTATTGTCCGTAGCCCCCCTAGATAAGGGACGTATCAGATATTAACCTGATAAGAACAGATACTACACTTATCTTAGCCCAAAAAGCCGAGAACTATCCACCATCCGAGAACACTTGCTTCAGTTTGCAATGATGCTGGCTGCTGAGCTAATATGTTTTAAGCAGCTTGTGGAACATTCTCAATCCACCAATTTAATTCTGATAAAGCTTCCTTTGGCAATTGCATAGGCGTGTCAAAATGTCCTGCACACTCTTCTAGTGCTTGTGTTTTTGCCCTTTGGAGCTTTTGGTAATGCAGTGGACCGACTCTACTGGCAGAAATAGTGTTACTAATTTACATAAGCTCCTTCTCGGATGAGGGATAAGGCTTGTCAACAAGGTAATGACACACATTTGTAATATTGACACTTTGTCTCTTGGTAAAGTTACCTAACATGGTACTGAATTCACTCACAAACCCCAAATAGTAAATTGTTGGGGGATGGGCTGAAGCTTAGAATTTTTGTTGGATGGATCAGGACCCTAGCCTTTCAACAGGCTTGTAGTTTTGCTGCACTAATTTTTTTCAGCTGACTCCTGATCAGCATTGCAATTAAAAATGTAAACCATGACCATGTGTCCTTATTAGTGCCAAGTGGTGGTTTCAACAAACGTGTGAACAGCATAGAAGCTGAGCTTAAATCCATTAGATAATGTCTTAAATTGCCACACTGACCCATCCAATTAATTTTCAAGTACCTGTGAACATGATGATAAATTGATACTGAATCATACGCATCCTTCAAATCTATAGTAACCAATTAACAACTTGTTGATAACAACTGCCTTGCAGTGTTGAAGGTGTCCATTTGAAATGTTTTATACTGGACAAATGTATTAAAGTGTGTGATTATTTGATACAAATTGTTTGTGGAATGCTTACTCCGTTTTTTTTCCCCATACACTTTCCATAAAATAGGATTAGGTTTATTCTGTACAGGTGGATCAACTCCTTCTACAAATTTTATTGTAGATCCTGACACAGTATCTAATATAAACCAATCACTGTTATGCAAATATCATTTATCACAACACACCTGTAATCTACCACCAATCGGAGGTTCATCAAAACCTTCCTCTGTGATAGAATAACGTTTTTGTACCTCACCAAATGCACGTGATGGCCTTCTTTCCCAACAATATGGGTTTTACATAAGGCTGTGCTGGATGAAAATACTTCCTCACCATACTCCTGCCTCTGTTTTGATCCAATATCAAATCCCCTTCACATTGGACCAACCAATTTTGCAAAGGTTTATGAGGCTGATAGTCTGCCTCTTTATCAACGTCTTTGATTTGTTTTGGGCAGGTTTACTCCGTAAATAACCAGGAGTTTGACATAGCTTGATCTGTATTGACCTGCAAATCTAAAGTGCAAAATGGTCTGAATGGCAATTTTCTCTCATACCATTGAGCTCAACATATGAGCTATAAAACAATGCCAACTTGTCTTTTAAATTTGGTCATTGCACAATCTTTCACTTGCTTCCCACAAGCAGTGATGCCACCAGCAAACTTGAAATTCTTTGGAATCGTATTCCCTGTGCCTCCGCATTATTGAAGACATGGGTGCCTTAATCGGATTCACCATTGGCACCCTAGTAAAGCACAAGAGTTTCCATATAAAATCTGCTGTTTCAACCATAACAGCCTGCTGAAGCTGGTGAGAAACCAATTAATGTTGGCCACCATGGTTACCTTCCATGGCCACACCGCTTCCTTCAGGTATCGTACTTTGTACCCATTAAGTACACCTGATTTATACTTGTGCTGGTGGATACTTATGACCAAAAACACCACTTTCAGGGTCATTTTGTACTGCCCTGATAGGAGACTAGCTCAAGAAGACTACCTCCAGGCCAATCCGAGGTTCATATTCCCACAGTGGTAAAGCACCATATACATGATATGGAAACCCCTCAGGGCTTGCCTGGGAATATTCTGGATTTTTTAGACCCTTGGTTGAAAAATAATCTGGAGTATTTCTCCATTTAATTCATTCTGAGCTATAAGGTTTTCTTGTCTGGAGGCCTTTCGTTATTAGAATTATCTAAAACCACGGCCTCTTAGACTTTCTTTATTTTCCTCCCCACTGGAGATTCTTCCCGTGGCTTTTGGTTTGTGGAGCGACTAAAGGCTCCCTACGGTTAATTTCAACGGCCGCCGGTATCGGAACTGGCTCCACACTAATCTGCCGTCCCGATCGCTGTGCTTCTACCCGGGACGCATTTTAACCCGTCCGTTTTTCCTCCGGAGATTTTTCCCCATTTAACTTTCAACTCTTGCTGGCTCTGCACCCTAGCACCACGGAGTTTGAAACATGCCCTGTAACTAATTCAATCCACCTACCTGCGGGCCTGTTCCTTACCGCTGGTGGAGCTGCGTTCTGCAGCTCTTTGCCTACCGACAGCGTCGACGTAATGCCAATCATGCGCCAGGCGGGCTTCTTCACGTAGTCACTCACGTGACTCCGAAGTAAAATTGGCTTCCTTGTTATCTAACATGCTAGTCACTTTGTCAAAGAAGTCATCAATTGGTTGAAACACAATTCCCATCCAAAAATTATACTCACTCAGCTGTATAAATATTCTGATACCATTTCTTTCATTTTCGTAACAAACTGTCCTGAAGTCATCAGGCTAATTACAAATCAATAACATTAACCAACTCCGAAACATGAAGCGCTGAGCATTGGGATCCAAACATCATGGACAACTGGCCTCAGTTCCCTGCTCACATCTGGCAATGTTCTCCATCTGAACCAGGGGCCGCGGAGCGTTTTTGAAAGTGGGGAGGCTGAGCGATCACTGATCACTGGCCTTGGGGGTACCCAGTGAGGGAGTGGAGCAACCGTGGGGGAGGGTGTGGAAGAAGGGTGTCCCCCCTTCCAGGGTAGGAACTTTTTGAAATTCGATGTATTAAAATCATGTTTTAGTGCATTGTAGAAGTATGATTTCAATGTGTTTTGTATGAACTATTTTTAAGAGGTAACTTTTTAAGGGGTAACTTTATCCACACAAAGGGTGGTGGGTGTTTGGAACAAGCTGCCTTAGGAGGTTGTTGAGGCAGGGAGCATCCCAACATTTAAGAAACAGTTAGACTGATACATGGATAGGACAGGTTTGGAGTTATGGACCAAAAGCAGGTAGCGTAGCTGGGACATGTAGGCGGGTGTGGGCAAGTTGCGCTGAAGGGCCTGTTTTCACACTGTATCACTCTACGACCACATTATACCCCCATGCATGAATGCTTCAAAATCAAGTGATCGAGTTTTGTTGCCATATACTCAAGCATAGAAACGTAGAAAATAGGTGCAGGAATAGGCCATTGGCCCTTTGAGCCATCACTACTATTCATAGAAACATAGAAAATAGGTGCAGGAGTAGGCCATTCGGCCCTTCGAGCCTGCACCGCCATTCAATATGATCATGGCTGATCATCCAACTCAGTATCCTGTACCTGCCTTCTCTCCATACCCCCTGATCCCTTTATCCACAAGGGTCACATCTAACTCCCTCTTAAATATAGCCAATGAACTGCCTCAACTACCTTCGGTGGCAGAGAATTCCAGAGACTCACCACTCTCTGTGAAAAATGTTTTCCTCATCTCAGTCCCCCTTATCCTTAGACTGTGACCCCTTGTTCTGGACGTCCCCAACATCGGGAACAATCTTCCTGCATCTAGCCTATCCAACCCCTTAAGAATTTTGTAAGTTTCTATAAGATCCCCCCTCAATCTTCTAAATTCTAGCGAGTACAAGCCAAGTCTATCCAGTCTTTCCTCATATGAAAGTCCTGACATCCCAGGAATCAGTCTGGTGAACCTTCTCTGTACCCCCTCTATGGCAAGAATGTCTTTTCTCAGATTTGGAGACCAAAACTGTATGCAATACTCCAGGTGTGGTCTCACCAAAACCGTGTGCAACTGCTCCTATACTCAAATCCTTTCACTATGAATGAAAACTACCATTTGCTTTCTTCACTGCCTGCTGTACCTGCATGCCTACTTTCAAGGATGGGGATCTCTTTACTCTTTTCAGTTTGCCATCTTTCCTATTACAAGGTGCCCAGAACTGAACACAATATTCTAAATGCGGTCTCACCAATGTCTTATACAACTGTAACTTCTATACTCAATACTCTGACTGATGAAGGCCTAAGTGTCAAAATACGTTTTGACCACCTGATGTACTTGCGACACGACCTTCAAGGAACCATGCAACCATCAACCATTCCTCTCTGCCCACCTGGCTAATTGATCCAGATCCTGCTGCAATCTTTCACAACCATCTTCACTATATGCCAAACCAATCACTTTTGTATCATCAGCAAATTTGCTAATCTTGCCCTGTTCTGTGACGTTTCACAGTGCTGGAATAACTCAGCGGGTCAGGCTGAGTATAGAGGTTGGGAGGTCATGTTGCAGTTGCATAAGAAGGTGGTGAGGCCGCATTCAGAGTATTGTATTCAGTTCTGGGCTCCAAGTTATAGGAAAGATGTCATCAAACTGGAAAGGATACAGTGAAGATTTACGAGGATGTTGCCAGGACTAGAGGGCCAGAGCTATAGGGAGAGGTTGAGTAGGCTGGGACTCTATTTCATGGAGCACAGGAGGATGAGGGATGATCTAATAGAGGTGTATAAAATCATGATTTGAATAGATATGGTTGAGTCTTTTGCCCAGAGTAGGTGAATCGAGGAGCAGAGGACATAAGTTTAAGGTGAAGGGCAAAAGATAGGAATCTGAGGGGTATGTTTTTCACACAAAGGGTGGTCAGTGCATGGAACAAGCTGCCAGAGAAGATGATTGAGGCAGGGACTATCGCAACATTTAAGAAACAGTTAGACAGGTACACAGATAGGACAGGTTTGGAGGGATATGGATCAAATGTGGGCAGGTGGGACTAGTGTAGATGGGACATGTTGGGCCGAAGGGCCTGTTTCCACACTGTATCACTCTATGACTCTATCTATCTTTTCCTCTCAAACCCATTCTCCTGCCTTCTCCCCATTACCTCTGACACCCGTATCAATCAAGAATCTATCAATCTCCTCCTGAAAAATGTCCATTGACTTGACCTCCAAAGCTGTCTGTGGCAATGAATTCCACAGTTCACCACCCTCTGACTTAAGAAATTCCTGCTCATCTCCTTCCTAAAGGAATGACTTTTAATTCTGAGGCTGTGGCCACTGGTCCTAGACTCTCCCACTAGTGGAAACATCCCGTCCACATCCACTCCATCTAGGTTTTTACCAGGTTGGGACAGACGGCAACAGCTTCACACCATGTCCCAAAGCTTGTGTCCTGTCTTGCATCACCCAAGGCAGCAGAGACGTTATAGGCGAGGGCAAGCACCATCACAAAGTAGCTCACGATGGTTTGGGTAACATTCAGGAATGTCTATGCATGTCACATCATGAATGTTACGGAAGAACGGTCTTGACCCAAAATATAATCCATTGTGTGCTTGCCCCTCTTCTCTTCTCTCTCTCTTCTCTCTCTCTCCCTTCTATCTCTCTCTCTTCTCCTCTCTCTTCCCCTTCTCTCCCCCCCCCCTTCTCTCTGCCTCCGTCTCCACCCACGGGAGCGCCCCACAGGGAGGGGGGGAATCACCCTGGTGTGGGGGTTGGGGTCCGATGGCCGTGCATCGCGGTCAGTGACTGTGGGACGCTCCCGCGGGTGGAGACGGAGGAGGGAGAGAAGGGGAGAGAGAGAACGGAGAGAGAAGGAGAGAGAGAGAGAGAGAGAGAGAGAGAGAGAGGAGAGGAGAGAGAGGGAGGGGAGGAGAGAGAGAGGAGAGAGAGAGAGGGAGAGAGAGGGAGAGAGAGAGGAGAGGAGAGAGAGAGAGAGAGAGAGAGAGAGAGGGGAGAGAGAGAGAGGGAGGGGGAGAGAGGGAGAGGGAGAGGGAGAGAGAGAGAGGGAGAGAGGGGAGAGAGATGGGGAGAGAGAGAGGAGAGTGAGAGAGGGGAGGAGGGAGAGAGGAGAGAGGGGAAGAGGGAGAGGGAGAGGGGAGAGAGGAGAGAGAGGGGAGAGGGGAGACGGGAGGTGAGGTGGTCATTTTCCCACACAAGCTAGGTGACTTGGACAACCTGAACCCAAGCACCAAGTTGAAAGCGGCCGAAGGTGTACATCGCTCGGGACACCCGCCCTCACTCTCCCACGTCCACCCTCCGTGGGCTGCAGGTCGGGTGGAGCGGAGGTTTTGGGGCAATGTTCATGCCTTCACGGTGATGTGATGGACGCGGGGGTCTGGACCTATCGCTGACAAGTCCCCCCCCCCCCCCCCCCCCCCCGCAACGCCAAGCCCGTTATTTTACTTTTCTCTGTGGGGAGTGGGGACCCACTCTCCCTCTCTCTACTCTCCCTCTCTCCCTCCCCCCCCTCCCTTCTCTCTCTCTCTCTCTCTCCCTCTCTCCTCCTCCCACCCTCCCTCTCCTCTCCCCCTCTCTCTCTCTCTCTCCTCTCCTCTCTCCCTCCCCTCGCCCTCTCTCTCTCCCTCTCCTCTCCCTCTCCTCTCTCTCTCCTCCCCCTCCCCCCTCTCTCTCTCTCCCCTCTCTCTCTCTCTCCCCCTCTCTCTCTCTCCCCCTCTCTCTCTCTTTCTCGTAGGTTATTGAAGTCATGCGGTGCTTGTTTATCAGAGAATCTTTTCCACACAGAGGGTGGTGGGTGTATGGAACGAGCTGCCAGAGGAGGTAGTTGAGGCTGGGACTATCACAACACTTGGACAGGTACATGGATAGGACAAGTTTGGAGGGATTTGGGCCAAATGCAGGCAGCAGATGGGACTAGTATAGATGGGGCATGTTGGTCGGGGTGGACTAGTGTAGATGGGGCATGTTGGTCGGGGTGGGACTAGTGTAGATGGGGCATGTTGGTCGGGGTGGGACTAGTGTAGATGGGGCATGTTGGTCGGGTGGGACTAGTGTAGATGGGGCATGTTGGTGGGGTGGGACTAGTGTAGATGGGGCATGTTGGTCGGGGTGGGACTGGTGTAGATGGGGCATGTTGGTTGGGGTGGGACTAGTGTAGATGGGGCATGTTGGTCGGGGGGTGGGACTAGTGTAGATGGGGCATGTTGGTGGGACTAGTGTAGATGGGGGGGTCGGGGGACTAGTGTAGATGGGGCATCGGGGTGGGACTAGTGTAGATGGGGCATGTTGGTTCGGGGTGGGACTAGTGTAGATGGGGCATGTTGGTCGGGGAGGGGACTAGTGTAGAGGCATGTTGGTCGGGGTGGGACTAGTGTAGCTGGGGCATGTTGGTCGGGGTGGGACTGGTGTAGATGGGGCATGTTTTTGGGGTGGGACTAGTGTAGATGGGGCATGTTGGTCGGGGTGGACTAGTGTAGAAGGGGCATGTGTGGGCAGGACTGTGTAGATGGGGCATGTTGGTCATGTAGATGGGGTTTGGGGTGGGACTAGTGTAGATGGGGCATGTTGGTCGGGGTGGGACTGGTGTAGATGGGGCATGTTCGGGGTGGGACTAGTGTAGATGGGGCATGTTGGTCGGGGTGGGACAGGGCATTTTGGGGGTGGGTAGATGGGGCATTTGGTCGGGGTGGGACTAGTGTAGATGGGGCATGTTGGTCGGTGTAGGTAAGTTGGGCCGAAGGGCCTGTTTCCGTGCTGGGGAGAGAGAGGGAGGGGAGAGAGAGTGAATAGTGAAAGGCTTGGATAGATTGGTTGTGGAGAGGATGTTTCCACTAGTGGGAGAGTCTAGGACCAGAGGGCACAGCCTCAGAATTAAAGGACGTTCCTTTAGGAAGGAGATGAGGAGGAATTTCTTTAAGCGGTGGTGAATCTGTGGGATTCGTTGCCACAGATGGCGGTGGAGGCCACAAGTCAGTGGATATATTTAAGGAAGAGATAGATTGTTGATTAGTGCGGGTGTCAGGGGTTATGGTGAGAAGGCAGGAGAATGGGGTTAGGAGGGAGAGATAGATCAGCCACGATTGAATGGTGGAGTGGACTCGATGGGCCGAATGTCCTAATTCTGCTGCTAGAATGTACCAGGAGAAGCTGGTGTGTAGGGAAGGCCACAGGTGGGTCTCGTCGGTCAATGACGGCAATGAACGTGCGGCGTTTCCGTTTCTCTGGTGTAGGAATGACCCGGGCGCGAAGGCTCCGTTAATCCTTTGGGAACGCTGAAGGAAGCCATACTGTTCTGCCTCGAAAACCTGAGGGAGGGGAGAGAGGGAGGGAGAGAGGGAGAAAGAGAGTGAAAGAGAGATGTTTTACACTGACTTTTCTGCTCCCGACGCTCTTTGCAAGATCGTACAAGATAGGGTGACGTAGATAGGGTGACGTAGGGTCACAGGTGAAGGGTTTCAAATCACTCTCCCTCTCCTCTCTGTCAAAAGTACTAAAATCCCAGTAACTTTCTAAACTCACAAACATGTCCGAGACACTACATTTGGAAAACATTAGGCTTGTCTTGGCAGAAAAACCAGATCAATTTCTTAGTACAATAGACAATAGGTGCAGGAGTAGGCCATTCGGCCCTTCGAGCCAGCACAGCCATTCAATGTGATCATGGCTGATCATCCCCAATCAGTACCCCGTTCCTGCCTTCTCCCCATATCCCCTGACTCCGCTATTTTTAAGAGCCCTATCTAGCTCTCTCTTGAAAGCATCCAGACAACCGGCCTCCACCGCCCTCTGAGGCAGAGAATTCCACGGACTCACCACTCTCTGTGTGAAAAAGTGTTTCCTCATCCTCGTTCTAAATGGCTTACCCCTTATTCTTAAACTGTGGCCCCTGGTTCTGGACTCCCCCAACATCGGGAACATGTTTCCTGCCTCTAACGTGTCCAAGCCCTTAATAATCTTATATGTTTCAATAAGATCCCCTCTCATCCTTCTAAACTCCAGAGTGTACAAGCCCAGTCGCTCCATTCTCTCAGCATATGACAGTCCCGCCATCCCGTGAATTAACCTGGTGAACCTATGCTGGGCTTCCTCAATAGCAAGAATGTCCTTCCTCAAATTAGGGGACCAAAACTGCACACAATACTCCAAGACATGGATGCCCTTTACCGAATTCTAACAACAATAGTATGGTGAAACACAAATTTAAATTTAAATCCGATGCTGGGTTGGGTGAGGCGGGGGTGGGGGGAGTGGTGTGGGGGGGGACGAGGGTCACTTTCTTTTTTCTTTCTTCTTATTTCTATATCTTTCTGCCACACTCCCTTGGTAGTTTAGGGGACTTATTTTAGAAACATAGAAAATAGGTGCAGGAGGAGGCCATTCGGCCCTTCGAGCCAGCACCGCCATTCAATGTGATCACGGCTGATCGTCCCCAATCAATAACCCATGCCTGCCTTCTCCCCATATCCCTTGACTCCACTAGAGCTTTATCCAACTCTCTCTTAAATCCATCCAGTGACTTGGCCTCCACTGCCCTCTGTGGCAGGGAATTCCACAAATTCACAACTCTCTGGGTGGAAAAGTTTTTCCTCACCTCAGTCTTAAATGACCTCCCCTTTATTCTAAGACTGTGGCCCCTGGTTCTCGACTCACCCCACATTGGGAACATTTTTCCTGCATCTAGCTTGTCCAGTCCTTTTATAATTTTAAAGAAGGAACTGCAGATGCTGGAGAATCGAGGGTACACAAAAGGCTGAAGAAGGGTCTCGACCCGAAACGTCGCCTATCTCCTTCGCTCCTTAGATGCTGCTGCACCCGCTGAGTTTCTCCAGCCTTTTGTGTACCCTTTTATAATTTTAAATGTTTCTATAAGATTCCCCCTCATCCTTCTAAACTCCAGTGAATACAAGCCTAGTCTTTTCAATCTTTCCTCATATGACAGTCCCGCCATCCCAGGGATCAATCTCGTGAACCTACGCTGCACTGCCTCAATCACAAGGATGTCCTTCCTCAAATTAGACCAAAACTGTACACAATACTCCATATGTGGTGTTACCAGAGCCCTATACAACAGCAGAAGAACCTCTTTACTCCTGTACTGAAATCCTCTTGTTATGAATACAACATGGATACAGGCCCTTCAGCCCACCGAGTCCGTGCCAATCAGCGATCCCCGCACACTAACACCATCCTACATACATACACACTGGGGGACAATTTACAATCTTTACCAGAAGCCAATTAACCTACAAACCCGCACATCTTTGGAGTGTGGGAGGAATCCGGAGCTCCCGGAGAAATCCCACGCAGGTCACGGGGAGAGAACGTGCAAACTCCTCACAGACAGCACCAGTGGGGATGGAACCGGGGTCTCTGGCGCTGTGAGGCGGCAACTCTACCGCTGCGCCATCGTGACACCAGAGAGGGAGGGAGAGGTGAATACTTCTCTCTCCCTCCCCCTCTCTCTCTCTCTCTCTTCCCTCTCTCTCTCCCTCTCCCTCCTCTCTCCCACCCCTGCTCTCTCTCTCCCTCCCTCTCTCCCTCTCTCTCTCTCTCTCCTCCACTCTCTCTCCCTCTCTCTCTCTCTCCCTCCCTCTCCCTGCTCTCTCTCGCTCTCTCTCTCTCTCTCTCCTCCCTCCTCTCTCTCCTCTCTCCTCCTCACCCTCTCCTCTCCCCCTCTCTCTCTCCTCCCCCCCTCTCCCTCTCTCTCCCCCACTCTCCTCTCCCTCTCTCCCTCTCTCCTCTCTCTCTCTCCCCTCTCTCTCTCTCTCACCCTCTCCCTCTCCTCTCTCTCTCTCTCTCCCTCTCTCTCTCCCCTCCCCCTCTCTCTCTCTCCCTCCCTCTCCCTCTCTCTGCTCTCTCTCTCCCTCATCCCTCTCTCTCCCTCCCTCTCTCCCTCCTTCTCTCCATCCCTCTCTCTCTCCGACACACACACAGAGGGAGGGAAGGTGGGAAGGAGCGAGGGAGGGAAAGAGGAAAGGAGTCCGACTCATTCCTCAAAACTCTCAAATTCCCCCCTCTCTCTCTCTCTCAATCTCTCCAAAATGTTCTCAAAACTTCCTCAAAACTCTGCCAAACTGTGTCTCTCCCTCCCTACCTCTCTTCACCCCCCCCCCCCTCCTTTTTCCTCTCCATCCCACCCTCAATGCCCCAAAAAACAACAAAACCACCTGGGAACCAACATTCAGCGTTTCGCCCTCCACCCGGACGCCTGAGACCCGCCGTCCCGCTTTGCCAGCGTCGGTGCGCCGCCCTAAAGCGCCCCCCTACCGGAAGCGCCTTTGTGGACACGAAGAGCGCCACCCAACCGGAAGTGGTTCGGGAATCCAGCTGCAATAAAAAGCAGGTAAAGATGAAAGCGCCGCCATGCAGCGGGAGAGGCAGCAATGCAGCCAGTGATGCATGCATTCCCTTTAATGCAGCAGGGGGAACATGCACAGGCGCTGTCAGGCCGATCTCCGCATTTTATAATTCACCCTATATTCACACTTAATAGGGAGGTTTCACGGCAGTGGGGTCACGACCCATGACCCGTACTGTTGCTACGCTACGCCAAGTGGAGTACAAGCAATGAGCTACAGGTGAACACTGACCATTGTTTCCAGTGTAGCGGGGCCCGTTAAACCCCGCCCGCCGAAATCGTTAATTTTTGCGCAGTAAATAATTATGGAAATCGGGATAAGCGTGACATTTATCCTACTTCAGAATTCCAAAAGTGAGGAGAAATGACGGTAGAGAGAAACGAGAGCTGAAGGGACAACAACAGCCAGTGCTTGGCCAACATTGGCCGTTTAACCATATAACCATATAACAATTACAGCACGGAACAGGCCCTCTCGGCCCTTCCAGTCCGTGCCGACCATTTGTTTTCCCCTAGTCCCATCTACCTGCACTCAGACCATACCCCTCCATTCCCTTCACGTCCATATACCTATCCACTTTATCGATCTGCCTCACCACTTCTGGAAAGTTAAACGTTACCCCGAAACTTCTGTCCCTTAATTCATGTCATGCCCTCTTGAATCTTCCCTACCACTCAATGTTCCATGCTAACTCGTCTATCCCTTTCATCATTTTAAAGAAGCTCCAAAGGTTCAACCCTAAACCCTAAAGAGATTTGACAGCAGTGTCTG
Organism: Okamejei kenojei; assembly: GCA_035221665.1. Lineage (NCBI taxonomy): Eukaryota > Metazoa > Chordata > Chondrichthyes > Rajiformes > Rajidae > Okamejei > Okamejei kenojei. The sequence continues at coordinate 59,790 of JAVHYY010000934.1, read as the reverse complement.
AAAATTGCCAGACCCATCCCTTGAGTATAGCTTTTCTCTAGAGAAGGGGGTGATGTAGAGAGTCGTGGAAAGGAGAGATGGGACCCTAGTCACTATAGCTTAGCTTCTGGGAAAACAAATGTTTCTAGCAATTGAGCATGCTTCATGAAACGTCAATACAAGTGATCTCCCCTTCCTTAACCTCTGCAGCTCAAAGAATAAAGACCTAATCTCTTGTTCAGTTTTGAGTACCTGAGCATTCTCAGTAACATAGTTGCTGGAACCCTGGCAACATTCTAGTAAATCTCCTCTGTACTCTCTCTATTTTGTTGACATCCTTCCTATAACTAGGCGACCAAAATTGTACACCATACTCCAGAATTGGTCTTACCAATGCCTTGTACAATTTTAACATTACTTCCCTACTCCTATATTCAATGCTCTGATTTATAAAGGCCAGCACACCAAAGGCTTTCTTTACCACCCTATCTACATGCGATTCCACCTTCAGGGAACTATGCACAGTTATTCCTAGATCCCTCTGTTCCACAGCATTCCTCAATTCCCTACCATTTACCATGTACGTCCTATTTTGATTTGTCCTGCCAAGATGTAGCACTTCACACTTAACAGCATTAACTCCATCTGCCATCTTTCAGCGCACTTTTCCAAATGGCCCAAATCTCTCTGTAGACTTTGAAAATCTACTCTCTGCATTTGCATTTCATCAACGAAGGCATTATTTATGTTTTTTCTCGATTCCTTTGGCATCTAAAAATTTTCAGAAGTGGTAAATCTGGCTGTAAAATTTTAAAATCGCCCATGGTTCTCAAGTGGGTTTTTACATACAAAAAGAAAACGCCTCTGAAGCAAAATTTACAGCCAGATTTATTACTTCTGAGACTTTTTAGCTTCCAAAGGGATCAAGAAACAACACAATTTACTGTTGATGAAATGCATGAGCTAACATGATATTTCCCAATATTTTCAATTCCGATATCTGCACGGCCAATGTGCAGCAAGCACTTTAGCTGTTGTTGCCCCTTCAGCTCTCGCTTCTCTTTACCTTCATTTCGATTCCCTTTTTGGAAATTTGAAGTTGGGTACATGTCTCTCACACTTACCCCGACTTCCACAATTTTTTGCAGCGCAAAAATCCAACATTTTGGCAGTTTTTAACAGGTAGGAAAGTACGCGTCTCTTGTATTAATAACATATACCGGAAGTTACGTATGTCCTCCAGATGACCCAGACCTTACGTGAGCAGGCTCATTTCCAAACCATTTGCCCCAAACACACCCCCCCCCCCCCCCCAATCTCACCAAGCCGACCTTGCGGGACAACGGCGTGGATGCGGGGAGCCCAGAGCGCCCGAAACAGGCCCTTCGGCCCATTCCCCCCTGCCAGCCCGCAGTTGGCATTGTCTGAATCGGGTCTACGTTCGCCCAAATTCCCTCTAGCAGAGAGCGAGAGAGATACAGCGAGACAGACAGACAGAGACAGAGACAGAGAGAGAGAGAGACAGAGAAAGAGAGAGACAGACAGACAGAGAGACAGTGACACAGTGTGGAAACAGGCCCTTCGGCCCAACTTGCCACACAGGCCTACATGCCCCATCTACACTAGTCCCACCTGCTGCCCACATTTTGCCCATATCCCTCCAAACCTGTCCTATCCATGTACCTGTCCAAGTGTTGTGATAGTCTCACTCAACTACCTCCTCCGGCAGCTCGTTCCATACACCCACCTCCATACACCTGTGTGGAAAAGTTGCTCCTCAGATCCAATTCAAATTTTCCCCACCCCACCTCTCTCACCTTAAACCCGTGCCCTCTGGTCCTCGATTCCCCTACTCTGGGCAAGAGACTCATTGTGTCTCCCCGATCTCTTCCTCTGGTGATTTTGTACACCTTAATAAGATCGCCCCTCATCCTCCTGTGCTCCAAGGAATAGAGTCCCAGCCTGCCCCAACCTATCCCTGTAGCTCAGGCCCCTCGAGTACCGGCAACATCCTCATAAATCTTCTCCGCGCCCTTTCCAAGCTCGACGACGTATTTCCTGTAACACGGTACTGAAAACTGAACGCAATACTCTAAATGCAGCTCACCAAAACCTTGTATAAGTGCAACGTGACCTCCCAACTTCTAGGCTCAATACAGAGAGAGAGAGAGGGAGGGAAAGTGAGGGAGAGAGAGGGAAAGTGAGGGAGAGAGAGAGAGAGAGAGTTGGGAGGAACTGCAGATGCTGGTTTACACCGAAGATAGACACAAAATGCTGGAGTAACTCAGTCGGTCAGGCAGCATCTCTGGAGGGGTGACATTTTGGGTGTTGAGACCCTTCGACAGACAGACAGACAGACAGACAGACAGACAGACAGACAGACAGACAGACAGACAGACAGACAGACAGACAGACAGAGAGAGAGAGAGAGAGAGAGAGACAGATATAGGGAGAGGGAGAGACTGGGGAGACAGAGAGAGATACAAAGAGAGAGGGGAGAGAGAGAGAGAGAGACAGGGAGAAAGTGAGTGAGGCAGAGAGAGACCGAGAGAGAGTGAGAGATAGGGAGAGGCAGAGAGAAACAGTGAGAAACAGAGAGAGAGACAGACAGAGAGAGGGGGAGAGACAGATATAGACAGAGAGAGACAGAGGGAGAGAGTGAGAGGCAGAGAGAGAGACAGGGTGAGGGAGAGAGAGAGAGAGAGATAGAAACAGCAAGAGAGATAGATAAAGAAGACAGAGACAGAGGGAGAGAGACACAGGGAGAGACACAAAGAGAGGGAGAGGGGGAGAGATAGAGAGACAGAAACAGAGACAGAGAGAGAGATAGAGAGACAGAGAGAGACGGAGAGAGAGAGTGGCAGATAGAGAAATATGAGAGAGAGAGAGTGAGAGAGAGAGATGGAGAGAGACAGAGAGTGAGAGAGAGAGAGAGAGAGAGAGAGACCAAGAGAGAGAGAGAGAGACCAAGAGAGAGAGAGATGGAGAGGAAAGCGGAGCGAGAGAGAGAGAGAGTGAGATGGAGAGAGAGAGACAGAGAGAGAGAGCGGGGAGAGAGAGAGAGAGAGAGACAGGGAGAAGGAGAAAGAGGGAGACTGGGAGAGAGAGAGAGAGAGATAGAGACAAGGAGAAATGGAGAGAGAGAGAGAGAGAGGGAGACAGAGAGAGGGGCAGAGAGAGATAGAGAGAGAGAGAGAGAGATAGAAAGACAGAGAGAGAGACAGTGAGAGAGACAGAGAGGGAGAGATAGAGAGAGAGAGAGAGAGAGAGAGAAACGGAGAGCGAGAGAGACAGAGAGAGAGAGGGGAGAAAGAGACAGATAGAGAGAGAGAAACGGAGAGAGAGTGAGACAGAGAGAGATGGAGAGAGAGACCGAGAGAGAGATGGAGAAAGAGAGACCGAGAGAGATGGTGAGAAACAGAGAGGGAGACAGAGAGAGGAACAGAAGGAACAGAGAGACAGAGAGAGAGAGAGAGAGAGAGAGAGAGAGAGAGAGAGACAGAGAGAGAGACAGAGAGACAGTCAGTGAGAGATGGAGACAGAGAGAGGCAGAAAGAGGAGAGAGAGAGAGAGAGAGAGAGAGAGAGAGAGAGGGACAGAGATATAGACTGAGAGAGAGAGAGTAAGAGACAGTGAGAGAGCGGGGAGAGAGAGACAGAGGGAAACAGCGAGAGAGAGAGAGAGTGGAAGAGACAGGCAGAGAGAAACAGAGAGAGAGGGACAGAGAGACAGAGAGGGGCAGAGAGAGGGGCATATATATATATATATATATATATATATATATATATAGAGAGAGAGAGAGAGAGAGAAAGATAGAGATAGAGAGAGAAAGAAAGAGACACACAGTGAGAGACAGAGAGAGATAGATGGAGAGAGACAGAGAAAGAGAGAGGGAGAGGGAGGGGGGGAGGGGGGGGGGAGGGGGGGAGGGGGAGGGGGGGGAGGGGGGGGGGGGGAGGGAGGGGGGGAGGGGAGGAGGGAGGGAGAGGGTGAGGGAGAGGGGAGGGAGGGGAGAGACGGACACAGAGAAAGAGAGGTGCAGAGATAGAGAGAGAGAAACAGAGCCAGACAGAGAGAGAGGGAGAGAGAGAGAGAGAGAGACAGTGAAAGAGACAGATAGAGAGAGTGACAGAGAGAGAGGGAGAGATAGACAGAGAGAGACACACAGAGAGAGAGTGAGACAGTGAGATAGAGAGAGGTAGGAAGAGAGACAGTTACAGAGAGAAAGAGACAGAGAGTGCTGGAGTAACTCAACATGTCAGGCTGCATCTGTGGAGAAGATAGACACAAAGTGCTGGAGTAACTCAGCGGGACAGGCTGCATTTGTGGAGAGAAGACATGGGTGACATTTTGGGCCGAGACCCTTTTTTAGTTTAGTTTAGAGATGCAGCGCGGAAACAGGTCTTTCGGCCTGACCAGCGATCACCCCGTACACTCGCACTATCCTACGCACATTAGGGACAATTTAACTATTATTAGGGACAATTTAACTATTTTAACCAATTAATCTATAAGCCTGAACGTCTTTGAAATGTTGGAGGAAACCTGAGCACCCGGAGTAAAAACCCAGCAGGTCGAGGGGAGAACGTATAAACTCCACACAGATAGCACCTGTGGTCAGGATGAAACCTGGGTCTCTGGCGGTGAGGCAGCTACTGTACCGCTGCGCCACTGTGCCGCACAGAATTATATAACGGTTTCCTCCACCATAAACGCACCCAATATGTGCTAGTAATGTCCTGTTTGCCAGCTTGTTGACCCTCTGTGTTCCCCTCCTGCAGGGTTTAGGAGCCGTTGCTGTGGACGGAGAGACGGGGACTTGAGTGGCCACTAAGGGCGGCCAGGGTGCCGGTGAGCCCCCCCCCATCTGCTTGGTGTGTGGACTGAGCTTCGAGGGGCTGAGCTTCGATGGTTGACCACATGACGGGGCACAAGGAGAAGCGTTATGAGTGTGACATGTGTGGCAAGGCTTGGCAGAAGCCGAGCGAGCTGGAGATCCACCGGCGGGTGCACACGGGAGAATGCCCCTTCGACTGCTCGGAGTGCGGCAAGAGCTTCACCAGCTCCAGCAACCTGCTGCTGCACATCCGGCGAGAGGCCCTTCACATGCTCCGACTGCGACAAAAGTTTCAAGATGGCGAATCACTTGAAGAGACACTGGCGGGTGCACATGGGTGAGAAGCCCTATAGCTGCTCCACCTGTGGTAAGAGCTTTGCCCGGTTATTGGGGCTGCTGGATCACCGGCGGGTGCACAGCAGTGAGCGGCCCTTCACCTGCTCCGTCTGTGGCAAAGGCTTCAAGTTGTCGCCAGGGCTGAAGGTGCACAAGCACCTGCACACCCGGGAACGACCCTACACCTGCAACGAATGTGGCAAGAGCGTCACCCAGTCCTACCAACTGTTGGTGCATCAGCGCACCCACACCGGCGAGCGCCCCTACACCTGCGCCCAGTGCGGCATGGGCTTCACCCAGTCCGACACGCTGCTGGAGCACCAGCGCACCCACACCGGCGAGCACCCCTTCACCTGCGCCCAGTGCGGCAAGGGCTTCACCTGCTCCAACAGCCTGTTGTCCCACCAGCACACCCACACTGGTGAGCGTCCCTACACCTGTGTCCAGTGCGGCAAGGGCTTCACCAAGTCCAGCAACCTGCTGGTGCACCAGCGCACCCACACTGGCGAGCGCCCCTACACCTGCGCCCAGTGCGGCAAGGGCTTTACCAGATCCAGCAACCTGCTGAAGCACCAGCACACCCACACCGGCGACTGTCCCTTCCCCAGCCCGGTGTGTGGAGAGCACTTTGCCACGGCCTCCCACGCCCTGTCTAACCAGCGAGTGCACACCAGTGGTCAGCCCTACGACTACCCGTACTGCGGTGAGGAGTTTGTCAGCTCGCGGGGGTTGCGGCGAGCAACTGCTCCCACTGTGACAAAAGAGCACGGGGGCTGCAGAAGCACCAGCGGATACACACCGGAGAGGGACCCTTTGTGTGCGCTGAGTGGGGCAAGGGTTTCACCCACATGTCCAGCCTGTGGCGTACCCACCACAGTGAGCGTTCCTTCCCCTGCCTGTCCTGTGGTAAGGGCTTCACCTGCCTTGACCACCTGCTGGAGCACCGGCGAGTCCACACTGGCCAGCACCTCTTCACCTGCCCGCTCTGTAGCAAGCCCTTTGCCCACTCCTCCAGCCTGCTGGCACATCACCACGTGGATAGATAGGCGCTTTTTAGGTAGACACAAAATGGTGGAAGGAATGGGTAACGTTTTGGGTCCTTCAGTCACCCATTCCTTCTCTCCAGAGATGCTGCCTGTCCAGCTGAGTTACTCCACCACTTTGTGTCCTTTTTTGTAAACCAGTATCTGCAGTTCCTTGTTTTTAAACCATTCTGGTTAACCATCTCTGCACCTTCCCCAAAGCCTCCACATCAGTCCTGTAATGGAGTGACCAGAACTGTATACAATACTACAAATACTACCTGACCAATGTCCCTTAAAGCTGCACATATACATTCCTCTCTCTCCTCCCCCTCCACTCTCCCCCTCGTACACAAATTCTCTCCACTCCACCCTCTCGTGCCCCCCTCCTCTCTCACACACTCCCTCTCTCGCTCCCTGTCTCTCACACACACTCCCTCTCTCGCTCCTTGTCTCACACACACCCTCGACACCCCTTCCCTCTGGTGCCACTCCCAGGTAGAAATAAATAGCTTCCCCTCTCCCCACGTCTCTTCTGTCCCTCTCCCCCACTCCCTTTCTCTGTCCCTCTCTCTCACACCACACACACACTCCCCCTCTCTCTTGCTCACTCTGTTGTTCTCTCTCACACACTCCCTCTCACACACACTCTTTCTCTCTTACACACACACACGCACAACTCTCTTGCTGTCTCACACACAACCTCTCTTGCTCTCACGCATAATGGAGATTTACTGAAAAACAGAAAGCAGTCAAATTTGAACGAGAGTTGTCCAAGCAGAATAAAGTGGGAAAATCTTAGAAGCTTGGTTTAAACTAATCATTGAAACAATGTATTAACAAAGTATTAACATAGAGATGTATTGTCTGGGCACAGCACCATATTAGATATCTGTCTGAACTGCCTGGCCCAGCTAAGGACAAGGTAGTGGCTTTCATCCAAGTCTTACCAGCTTACTTTAGTTCACAGACGGATGCCCATTATGGAACCAAGATGGAAGTCATTTGAAAACAAAATGGAGTTAGTTGTCCTTCCGGAATGGGCAGCTGTACTGAAGCTGTGCCAGGATTTGAGAATAAGGTTGACATTGCAAATATATGGGTCCAGCCTCCCTTGTTTCCCTTAGGCTACGGATCTTTCACTCAGATTTAGGTGTGTTTTATTGATAAGAAAATGTATAATTACACTAACATGCTTTTGTTCTTTGAGTGGAGCCTGAGAAGCACTGAGCAACGTGTGTGCTCTTTGTAGATCTCGCCACTCCCATCTGACAAATTGATTAAAAGATTGCTTTGGTTTACCTTTAACAATTTTGTTGCTGTCTGCTTTCTTTAAGAGACGAACTTTGACAATTGTGTTCTTTGGAATTCTGTAAAATTCATGTAAGGACCAACTCCTCGTGCCTCTTTGTTGGGTACGTCGAACAATCCTTGTTCTCGGCGTACCAGGGCCCATCCCCGACCTCTACCTCCGTTACATCGACGACTGCTTTGGTGTCACCTCCTGCACCCACACACAACTGACTTCATCCATTTCACCACCAACTTCCATCCGGCACTCAAATACACTTGGACCATTTCCGACACTTCCCTACCATTCCTTGACCTCACCATCTCTATTGCAGGTGATACACTCCTGACTGACATCCACTACAAACCAACTGACTCCCACAGCTACCTGGACTACTCTTCCTCCCACCCTGCTTCCTGTAAGGACTCCATCCCCTATTCCCAATTCCTCCGTCTACGCCGCATCTGCTCCCAGGATGAGGTGTTCCACACCAGGTCATCACAAATGTCCTCATTCTTCAGAGAACGGGGATTCCCATCCCCCACTATAGATGAGGCTCGCACAAGGGTCTCCTCCATACCCCACAACACTGCCCTCTCTCCCCATTCCCCCACTCGCAACAAGGGCAGAGTCCCCCTGGTCCTCACCTTTCACCCCACCAGCTGGCACATGCAACACATAGTCCTCCGCCAGTTTCGCCACCTCCAACGTGACCCCTCCACTCGCTGGGAGATGGGAAGATGAGTTTCTCCATCTTCCCATCTCCCCCACTGTCTGCCTTCCGCAAAGACTGTTCCCTCCGCAACTCCCTTGTCAATTCTTCCCTTCCCTCCCGCTCCACCCCTTCCCCAAGCACTTTCCCTTGCAACAGCAAGAGATGCTTCACTTGTCCCTTTACCTCCCCCCTCCACTCCTTTCAAGGACCCAAGCAGCCCTTCCAGGTCCGACAGAGGTTCACCTGCACCTCCTCCAACCTCATCTACTGCATCCGCTGCTCTAGATGCCAGCTGATCTATATCGGTGAGACCAAGCGGAGGCTTGGCGATCGTTTCGCCGAACACCTCCGCTCGGTCCGCAATAATCAACCCAACCTCCCGGTGGCTCAGCACTTCAACTCCCCCTCCCATTCCGTATCCGACCTCTCTGTCCTGGGCCTCCTCCACGGCCAGAGTGAGCAACACCCCAAGTTGGAGGAACAGCACCTCATATTCCGCTTGGGGAGTCTGCATCCTCTGGGCTTGAACATTGAATTTTCTCAATTCTGTTAACCTTTGCTGTCTCCTCCCCTTCCCACCACTCCCTCAGCCCTCGGGCTCCTCCTCCTTTTTCCTTTCTTCTCCCTGCCCCCCCCCACCCGCCATCAGTCTGAAGAAGGGTTTCGGCCCGAAACGTTGCCTATCTCCTTCGCTCCTTAGATGCTGCTGCACCCACTGAGTTTCTCCAGCCTTTTGTGTACCCTGCGTTAAGACTTTCTTTTGTACAGCTGTACATTATTTGTCCGTCATACCTTTCAGTACAAATCGTCAGTCTCTTCATAAAGGTAAGAGTGGGCATGTTGCTATAGAAACTCCTGAGAGGAAAGACCCTTGTAGGAAAGGAAACATTTCCTAATCTAATCAAATCCATGAAACAAATAGAGATGGTGAGGTCAAGGAATGGTAGGGAAGTGTCGGAAATGGTCCAAGTGTATTTGAGTGCCGGATGGAAGTTGGTGGTGAAATGGATGAAGTCAGTCAGTTGTGTGTGGGTGCAGGAGGTGACACTAAAGCAGTCGTCGATGTAACGGAGGTAGAGGTCAGGGATGGGGACCTGGTACGCCGAGAACAAGGATTGTTCGACGTACCCAACAAAGAGGCACGCATAGCTGGGGCCCATGCGTGTGCCCATTATGCCTTGTGTTTGGAGGAAATGGAAGGAATCAAACGAGAAGTTATTGAGGGTAAGGACCAACTCCGCTAGGCGGAGGAGAGTATCAGTAGATGGGTATGGGTTGCTCCTCTGGTCAAGGAAGAACCGGAGGCTACACCTCCATCCCCCACCAGGGCTTTGAGACCATCCTGGTGGGGGATGGAGGTGTAGAGTGACTGGACGTCCATGGTGAAGATGAGAGGATGGGGGCCTGGAGAATGAAATGCGCGGAGCCGACGGAGAGTGTCTGAGGTGTCTTGAACATAGGTGGGGAGGGATTTAACCAAGGGGGATAGGATGTAGTCAAGGTATGTGGAAATGAGTTCGGTGGGGCATGAACAGGCAGAGACAATGCCGGGACCGTCAGGTTTGTGGGGCCATGACACCGGGGCTGGAGAACGATGTGGTTGGAGGCTCAGAGGGGCAGGGAGCCAGAGTTGATGAAGTCGGTTATGGTGCTCGAGATGGTGGCCTGGTGCTCGTCAGTGGGGTCATGGTCCAGGGGTAACTAGGAGGAGCTGTCCGAGAGTTTGCGCGTGGCCTCCGTTTTGTAGAGATCGACGCGCCAGACTACCGCGGCACCTCCCTTGTCGGCGGGTTTGATAACCCAGTCTGGGTTGTTACGGAGTGAGTCGATGGCAGTACGTTCGGGGGGAGAGAGATTGGAGTGAAACAGGGGAGTGGAGAAGTCGAGGCGGTTGATGTCCCGATGGCAGTTCTCGATAAAGAGTTCTAAAGCCGGAGGGCCACGAAGTGGGGGTCCACGAGGAGGGGGTTCGTTCAAAACAGGAAAAGGAATCATCAGTGGGGGGGCGAGGACTTCTTCCCGTGGAAGAACGCTGTGAGGCGGAGGCGACGGTAGAAGAGCTCCAAGTCGTGGTGGGCGCGGAACTCATTGAAGTGGGGACGGAGGGGGACAAAGGTAAGACCTCTGCTGAGGACCGACCTTTCGGTGTCGGCGAGGGGGAGGTCCGGGGGGATGGTGAACACGTGGCAAGGGGGTTGTGGCCGGAGGAAGGCAGGTGAGTGGACTGAGGACGAAGCGTTGTGTGGTGGGGGGGTGGAGGGTAGTCAGGGGGGGGGGGGGTATGGGGGCTGTGGTGTGGGTGGGGAAGAGCAGGGGTTAGGCCTGCTGCAGAGTCCAGTCTGCAGGTGAGGCGACGGCTGCGGGCTGCTGGAGGTCTTAACGCATTTGTGCCGCACGTAACAAACACGTTTTTCCTGACCTCACTGTGTTCTTCGGAATTGTTCAGAATTCATGTTGTGTTATCGATAATGAAAGAAAATGCCAACCATCTCCAGAAATGATAAGAAAATATTCTTGCCTGCATACATATCTGTAGCCATAAGGCAGTCAGACACCTCCCCACTACTTCAAAGATAGTTCCTGCACTTCCAATATCGTTTAGTGTTTGGCAGCTGAAACGTGGCGGCCGGGCTACAGACAGCCCGCCACCCGGGTAAATCACCCCATGTGGGGATCCGGGGAAATCACCCTGGTAGGAGGGGTCGTGATGCCGGTGCAGCGCGGTCAGTGATTCTGGGTGGGCCGAGGGACCAGACTGTCCCCAACTCTGCTGCAGCTGACAGGGACGTTGCTGGGTTTATGGCCCCTTATGTCCACTCCCGGCCCCGTGTGTGTGTGTGCTGGGGAAGCCATGAGTGCGACATGTGTGACAAAGACCGCTGGAGACCCACCGGCGGGTTCGCACGGGCGAGAAGCCCTATGGCTGCTCCACCTGCGGCAAGAGCTTTGCCCGGTTGTTGGGGCTGTGGGATCACTGGCGGGTGCACAGTGACCCTACACCTGCAGCGACTGCGGCAAGGGCCTTACCCGCTCCAACAAGCTGCCGGTGCACCAGCGCATCCACACCGGCGAGCGCCCGTTCACCTGCGCCCAGTGCAGCAAGGGCTTCACCCAGTCCAGCACCCTTCTGGAGCACCAGCACACCCACACCGGCAAGCGCCCCTTCACCTGCACCCAGTGCGGCAAAAGCTTCACCTGCTCCACCAGCATGCTGGTGCACCAGCGCACCCACACCGGCGAGCGCCTCGACACCTGCGCCCAATGCGGCAAGGGCTTCACCCGGTCCAGTCATCTGCTGGTGCACCAGCACACCCACTCGGTGACCGTCCCTACACCTGTGCACATTGCGGCAAGGGTGTCACCCAGTCCTCCAAGCTGCTGTCCCATCAGCGGGTGTGGAGAGCGCTTTGCCACGGCCTCCCATGCCCTCACCAGCGCATGCACATCAGTGACCAGCCCTACGACTGCCCGTACTGTGAAGGACAGCGATGGTTAGGGGGGGGGGTATTTCTCTCTCCCCACACAGCCCCCGAGTCACAAACCATCACCTTCTGTGGACGACGGCGACGTTTGATAATTGTCCCCAGGACTCACACGGGCACCGCCATCTTGTCTCTCCCTCTCCCTCTGTCTCTCTCTGTGTCTGTCCCTCTCTTTCTCTCTCTCTCTCTCACACTCTCTCACACTGTCTGTCTCTCTCTCCCGCTGTCTCTCTCTCTGTCTGTCTCCCTATTTCTCCCTCTCTCTTTCCGCCTCTCCCCATCTCTCTGTGTCTGTCTGTCTCTCTGTGAGGGATAAAGTGATTAAACCCCACTATTGTAAGGGGCTTTAAAGAGGATTCAAACCGATAGGGGCCAGGGAGAGGGTTCTGACACAGCTGTGCATCAAAAGTTACCAGACCCATCCTTGAGTAAGAAGTGATAGCATTGTATAGCGGTAAAAGGGAGTGATGTAGATAGATCCCTATCAGTAGAATGGAGTGATAGATGGGACCCTTGTCACTATAGCTTAGCTTTAGTGCTGATATAGGAGAACTGAGAGAGTTCACTTGGAGGTGAGTAAAACTAGGGTAGGTCATGAACAACTGAGCATGCTTAATAAAATAAATGAATATTACAACACACCCCTGGTAAAGAAACTGCTCATTACCATGGACATGCGATGTATGATGTGGGAGGTACTGGGGGGACGTACCTACAGGTTGTCCACCTCAGTGTCCGATTGGAGCGGGTCAAAGGAGGGGAGGTTGGATGTAGAATTGTGTGTATAAAGGGGGTTTACTCTTCTGACTTCGGTGTGTCTCAACTTGGAGAGGCACCCGACTCTGCAGACTCGAAAATAAAGAATCTCTTGCCTCCACGATTTAGTCTTTTGAGTAGTGATTGTGAGCACATCGCATATCTCACATAGAAACATAGAAATTAGGTGCAGGAGTAGGCCATTCAGCCCTTCGAGCCTGCACCGCCATTCAATATGATCATGGCTGATCATCCAACTCAGTATCCCGTACCTGCCTTCTCTCCATACCCTCTGATCCCCTTAGCCACAAGGGCCACATCCAACTCACTCTTAAATATAGCCAATGAACTGGCCTCAACTACCCTCTGTGGCAGAGAGTTCCAGAGACTCACCACTCTCTGTGTGAAAAAAGTCTTTCTCATCTCGGTCTTAAAGGATTTCCCCCTTATCCATAAGCTGTGACCCCTTGTCCTGGACTTCCCCAACATCGGGAACAATCTTCCTGCATCTAGCCTGTCCAACCCCTGAAGAATTTTGTAAGTTTCTATAAGATCCCCTCTTAATCTCCTAAATTCCAGAGAGTATAAACCGAGTCTATCCAGTCTTTCTTCATAAGACAGTCCTGACATCCCAGGAATCAGTCTGGTGAACCTTCTCTGCACTCCCTCTATGGCAATAATGTCCTTCCTCAGATTTGGAGACCAAAACTGCACGCAATACTCCAGGTGTGGTCTCACCAAGACCCTGTACAACTGAAGTAGAACCTCCCTGCTCCTGTACTCAAATCCTTTTGCTATGAAAGCTAACATACCATTCGCTTTTTTCACTGCCTGCTGCACCTGCATGCCTACTTTCAATGACTGGTGTACCATGACACCCAGGTCTCGCTGCATCTCCCCTTTTCCTAATCGGCCACCATTTAAATAATAGTCTGCTTTCCTGTTTTTGCCACCAAAGTGGATAACCTCACATTTATCCACATTATACTGCATCTGCCAAACATTTGCCCACTCACCCAGCCTATCCAAGTCACCTTGCAGTCTCCTAGCATCCTCCTCACAGCGAACACTGCCCCCCAGCTTAGTGTCATCCGCAAACTTGGAGATATTGCCTTCAATTCCCTCATCCAGATCATTAATATATATTGTAAATAGCTGGGGTCCCAGCACTGAGCCCTGCGGTACCCCACTAGTTACTGCCTGCCATTGTGAAAAGGACCCGTTTACTCCTACTCTTTGCTTCCTGTTTGCCAGCCAGTTCTCTATCCACATCAATACTGAACCCCTAATACCGTATGCTTTAAGTTTGTATACTAATCTCTTATGTGGGACCTTGTCGAAAGCCTTCTGGAAGTCCAGATATACCACATCCATGGTTCTCCCTTATCCACGCTACTAGTTACATCCTCGACAAATTCCACAAGATTCGTCAGACATGATTTACCTTTTTGTAAATCCATGCTGACTTTGTCCAATGATTTCACCACTTTCCAAATGTGCTGCTATCCCATCTTTAATAACTGACTCTAGCAGTTTCCCCACTACCGATGTTAGACTAACTGGTCTGTAATTCCCCGTTTTCTCTCTCCCTCCCTTCTTAAAAAGAGGGGTTACATTTGCTACCCGCCAATCCTCAGGAACTACTCCAGAATCTAAAGAGTTTTGAAAGATTATCACTAATGCATCCACTATTTCCTGAGCTACTTCCTTAAGTACTCTGGGATGCAGCCTATCTGGCCCTGGGGATTTATCGGCCTTTAATCTATTCAATTTACCCAACACCACTTCCCGACTGACCTGGATTTCACTCAATTCCTCCTTTGACCCACAGTCCCCTGCTATTTCAGGCAGATTATTTATGTCTTCCTTAGTGAAGACGGAACCAAAGTAGTTATTCAATTGGTCCGCCATATCCTTGTTCCCCATGATCAACTCACCTGTTTCTGACTGCAAGGGACCTACATTTGTTTTAACTAACCTCTTTCTCTTCACATATCTATAAAAACTTTTGCAGTCAGTTTTTATGTTCCCTGCCAGTTTTCTTTCATAATCTATTTTTCCTTTCCTAATTAAGCCCTTTGTCCTCCTCTGCTGGTCTCTGAATTTCTCCCAGTCCTCTGGTATGCTGCTTTTTCTGGTAACGCATCATCCTTTGCTTTGATACTATCCCTGATTTCCCTTGTTATCCACGGATGCACTACCTTCCCCGATTTATTCTTTTGCCAAACTGGGATGAACAATTTTTGGCCTTTCCCGACGCTCCAGGCTCCCCGCACCCACTGCATGCTCCCCCTGCTGCATTAAAGGGAATGCATGCATCACTGGCTGCATTGCTGCCTCTCCCGCTGCATGGCGGCGCTTTCACCCTCACA
>JAVHYY010000934.1:0-42500 GCA_035221665.1 Okamejei kenojei | reverse complement strand
CTGGCATGGTATTGGGGGTAGAGTGCCGGCATGGTATTGGGGGTAGAGTGCTGGCATGGTATTGGGGGTAGAGTGCCGGCATGGTATTGGGGGTAGAGTGCTGGCATGGTATTGGGGGTAGAGTGCCGGCATGGTATTGGGGGGTAGAGTGCTGGCATGGTATTGGGGGTAGAGTGCCGGCATGGTATTGGGGGTAGAGTGCTGGCATGGTATTGGGGTAGAGTGCTGGCATGGTATTGGGGGTAGAGTGCTGGCATGGTATTGGGGGTAGAGTGCCGGCATGGTATTGGGGGTAGAGTGCTGGCATGGTATTGGGGGTAGAGTGCTGGCATGGTATTGGGGGTGGAGTGCTGGCATGGTATTGGGGGTAGAGCGCTGGCATGGTATTGGGGTAGAGTGCCGGCATGGTATTGGGGTAGAGTGCCGGCATGGTATTGGGGGTAGAGTGCCGGCATGGTATTGGGGGTAGAGTGCCGGCATGGTATTGGGGGTAGAGTGCTGGCATGGTATTGGGGGTAGAGTGCTGGCATGGTATTGGGGTAGAGTGCTGGCATGGTATTGGGGGTAGAGTGCCGGCATGGTATTGGGGGTAGAGTGCCGGCATGGTATTGGGGTAGAGTGCCGGCATGGTATTGGGGGTAGAGTGCTGGCATGGATAGAAGTGGCTGCCAGACAGGAAACAAAGAGTAGTGGGGGTAGCAAAAAACCTACTGACTCCCACAGCTACCTGGACTACTCTTCCTCCCACCCTGCTTCCTGTAAGGACTCCATCCCCTATTCCCAATTCCTCCGTCTACGCCGCATCTGCTCCCAGGATGAGGTGTTCCACACCAGGTCATCACAAATGGCCTCATTCTTCAGAGAACGGGGATTCCCCTCCCCTACTATTGATGAGGCTCGCACCAGGGTCTCCTCCATACCCCGCAACACTGCCCTCGCTCCCCATTCCCCCACTCGCAAACAGGGCAGAGTCCCCCTGGTCCTCACCTTTCACCCCACCAGCCGGCAAATACAACATATAGTCCTCCGCCAGTTTCGCCACCTCCAACGTGACCCCTCCACCCGCCACATCTTCCCATCTCCCCCCCTGTCTGCCTTCCGCAAAGACCGCTCCCTCCGCAACTCCCTTGTCAATTCTTCCCTCCCCTCCCACTCTACCCCTTCCCCGGGCACTTTCCCTTGCAACCGCAAGAAATGCAACACTTGTCCCTTCACCTCCCCCTCCACTCCTTTCAGGGACCCAAGCAGTCCTTCCAGGTCCGACAGAGGTTCACCTGCACCTCCTCCAACCTCATCTACTGCATCCGTTGCTCCAGATGCCAGATGATCTATATCGGTGAGACCAAGCGGAGGCTTGGCGATCGCTTCGCCGAACACCTCCGCTCGGTCCGCAATAACCAACCCGACCTCCCGGTGGCTCAGCACTTCAACTCCCCCTCCCATTCCACATCCGACCACTCGGTCCTGGGCCTCCTCCACGGCCAGAGTGAGCAACACCGCAAGCTGGAGGAACAGCACCTCATATTCCGCTTGGGGTCTGCATCCTTTGGGCTTGAATATTGAATTTTCTCAATTCTGTTAACCCTTGCTGTCTCCTCCCCTTCCCACCTCTCCCTCAGCCCTCGGGCCCTGGCATTCCCTCTATCTCTATCTCCCTCCCCCACCCCAGTCGCACCAGCTTCTCATTTTCACACCACAAACAGCTTACAATGGCTTGTTCCCTTTATCACCGATACTTTTTTGCATATCTTTCACTCATTGTTCCTTATCTCTCCACATCACCGTCTATATCTCTCGTTTCCCTGATCCCTGACCAGTCTGAAGAAGGGTCTCGACCCGAAACGTCGCCTATCTCCTTCGCTCCTTAAATGCTGCTGCACCCGCTGAGTTTCTCCAGCTTTTTGTGTACCCTCGATTCTCCAGCATCTGCAGTTCCTTCTTTAAAACTTTGACTACTCCACTGCGACATCTCCTCAAGGTATGCCTACTTTGAAGAAGTTCTCCTCCTCCCTACGGAGACAGTTTCACAACCTCCTCTCTAACTGCTCCCCCTCTGTGATACCCCCTTCCCTCCAACTCTACGACCACATCCTCACCCAGACTCGATACCACAGCCACATCTGCTTCCTCGGGGCTTGCCTGCGCCTCCATCTCATACCCCGTGGATTCCAGCTCCAATTCCCTGCGTCCCAGTTCGGACCCCAGCCAGACTATCGGTACCGACGGGCCATCTGCCGCCACACTGTACAATTCTCCAACCGGGCACTAAGATCCACCCTGGTTGCAATGCGCCGACACCAGCAGGACCTCGCATTGACTCTCCTGAAACTTCGGGCCTCACTCACCCAGACCTGCAACGGACCCCAACTACACTACATCCTCCGGAAGATCCACCGCTTCAATCAACAATTCCTGTCCCACCTTACCGCCACCAAGGACCTGAAATTAGCCCGCCTCCAGGCCGTTCCAGCCACCGACAACCCCCGACTCGACCGCCCGCAGGCCCCGGGCCCCAACTCTGGCCCGAGCCGCCGGCCTGAGTCCCCCGACGCCATCTTGGCCACGAGGAGCACCTCCAGGACTCACCAGGACGCCGCCTTCACCGAACTCCACGCCGATGCTGCCGCCGACCTCCACCTGCCGACCGATGACGCCCAGCCCCGCTGCCTGCCCGGTAACTCTGCTTATCTCCCCCTCCCCGATTCCACCGCCCATCACCAGCGCAATGCAACTGCCGAACCTCGCCGTCCCCCGGGACCACCTAACTCCATCGCTGCACCGGGCCCATCCAGCATCGCCGGTGCACTGGGCCCACCGAAGACCACAGCCGCACCCGCCTCACCTTGCATCGCCGCCGGACCGGGCCTACAGAGCATCGCCGCCGGACCGGGGCTCCCCGAACACGGCCGCCGCACCGCACCCCACTCATCTCGCCGCCTCACCGGTCGGACCGCCCACCCGCCCACCGGGACCTCCAACGCATCGCCCGCCGACCCCGTATCTACTGCCCGTGGACTCCTACCTCCGGGCCCGCCGACCCACGACTCTCCACCGCCCTCCAGCAGCCCGCAGCCATCGCCTCACCTGCGGACTGGACTCTACAGTGAGCCTGAAGCCTCCACGTTGCTAACTCCTCCCACCACTCTGTCTTTAACGGCACTGGGTCCTAGTGCCCGTCTCCCCAGCCCCAGTAACCTTAGTGGCTATTCCACTAGGTCTTCCTCATCCCCCCCCCTACCATGTAACCCCTGCTCTTCCCCACCCACACCACAGCCCCCATACCCCCCCACCCCCTGACCACCCTCCACCCCCCCACCACACAACGCTTCGTCCTCAGTCCACTCACCTGCCTTCCTCCGGCCACAACCCCCATCCTTGCCGCGTGTTCACCATCCCCCTGGACCTCCCCCTCTCCGACATCGAACGGTCTGTCCTCAGCAGAGGTCTCACCTTTGTCCCCCTCCGTCCCCACCTCAATGAGTTCCGCGCCCATCACGACTTGGAGCTCTTCTACCGTCGCCTCCGCCTCACAGCGTTCTTCCACGGGAAGAAGCCCTCGCCCCCCACTGATGATCCCTTTTCCTGTCTCCCACGTACCCCCTCCACTTGGACCTCCCCTCGTAGCCTTCCGGCTGTAGAACTATTTATCCAGAACTGCCGTCGGGACATCAACCGCCTCGACTTCTCCACCCCCCTGTCTCACTCCAATCTCTCCAGCCCTGAACGTGCTGCCATCGACTCACTCCGTAACAACCCAGACTGGGTTATCAAACCCGCCGACAAGGGAGGTGCCGTGGTAGTCTGGCGCGTCGATCTCTACAAAGCGGAGGCCGCGCGCCAACTCTCGGACACCTCCTCCTACTTACCCCTGGACCATGACCCCACTGACGAACACCAGGCCGCCATCTCGAGCACCATAACTGACTTCATCAGCTCCGGCTCCCTACCCCACCGAGCCTCCGACCTCATCGTTTCCCAGCCCCGCACGGCCCGATTTTACCTTCTCCCCAAAATCCACAAACCCGACTGCCCTGGCAGACCCATTGTCTCTGCCTGTTCGTGCCCCACCGAACACATTTCCACATACCTTGACGCCATCCTATCCCCCTTTGTTAAATCCCTCCCCACCTATGTTCAAGACACCTCAGACACTCTCCGTCGGCTCCGTGCATTCCATTCCCCAGGCCCCCATCCTCTCATCTTTACCATGGGACGTCCAGTCACTCTACATCTCCATCCCTCACCAGGACGGTCTCAAAGCCCTCCGGTTCTTCCTCGACCAGAGGAGCAACCCATACCCGTCCACTGACACCCTCCTCCGCCTAGCAGAGTTGGTCCTCACCCTCAATAACTTCTCTTTTGATTCCTCCCATTTCCTCCAAACACAAGGCGTAGCTATGGGCACACGCATGGGCCCCAGCTACGCTTGCCTCTTTGTTGGGTATGTCGAACAATCCTTGTTCTCGGCATACCAGGGCCCCATCCCCGACCTCTACCTCCGTTACATCGACGACTGCTTTGGTGTCACCTCCTGCACCCACACACAACTGACTGACTTCATTCATTTCACCACCAACTTCCATCCGGCACTCAAATACACTTGGACCATTTCCGACACTTCCCTACCATTCCTTGACCTCACCATCTCTATTGCAGGTGATACACTCCTGACCGACATCCACTACAAACCTACTGACTCCCACAGCTACCTGGACTACTCTTCCTCCCACCCTGCTTCCTGTAAGGACTCCATCCCTATTCCCAATTCCTCCGTCTACGCCGCATCTGCTCCCAGGATGAGGTGTTCCACACCAGGTCATCACAAATGGCCTCATTCTTCAGAGAACGGGGATTCCCCTCCCCTACTATTGATGAGGCTCGCACCAGGGTCTCCTCCATACCCCGCAACACTGCCCTCGCTCCCCATTCCCCCACTCGCAAACAGGGCAGAGTCCCCCTGGTCCTCACCTTTCACCCCACCCGCCGGCAAATACAACATATAGTCCTCCGCCAGTTTCGCCACCTCCAACGTGACCCCTCCACCCGCCACATCTTCCCATCTCCCCCCCGTCTGCCTTCCGCAAAGACCGCTCCCTCCGCAACTCCCTTGTCAATTCTTCCCTCCCCTCCCACTCTACCCCTTCCCCGGGCACTTTCCCTTGCAACCGCAAGAAATGCAACAC
This sequence comes from Okamejei kenojei, assembly GCA_035221665.1. Classification (NCBI taxonomy): domain Eukaryota; kingdom Metazoa; phylum Chordata; class Chondrichthyes; order Rajiformes; family Rajidae; genus Okamejei; species Okamejei kenojei. The sequence goes on along the minus strand of JAVHYY010000934.1, from coordinate 37,317 downwards.
TTGTCCCTCCACCTCCCCCCTCCACTCCTTTCAGGGACCCAAGCAGTCCTTTCAGGTCCGACAGAGGTTCACCTGCACCTCCTCCAACCTCATCTACTGCATCCGTGCTCTAGATGCCAGATGATCTATATCGGTGAGACCAAGCGGAGGCTTGGCGATCGCTTCGCCGAACACCTCCGCTCGGTCCGCAATAACCAACCCGACCTCCCGGTGGCTCAGCACTTCAACTCCCCCTCCCATTCCACATCCGACCTCTCGGTCCTGGGCCTCCTCCACGGCCAGAGTGAGCAACACCGCAAGCTGGAGGAACAGCACCTCATATTCCGCTTGGGGAGTCAGCATCCTTTGGGCTTGAATATTGAATTTTCTCAATTCTGTTAACCCTTGCTGTCTCCTCCCCTTCCCACCTCTCCCTCAGCCCTCGGGCCCTGGCATTCCCTCTATCTCTATCTCCCTCCCCCACCCCAGTCGCACCAGCTTCTCATTTTCACACCACAAACAGCTTACAATGGCTTGTTCCCTTTATCACCGATACTTCTTTGAATATCTTTCACTCATTGTTCCTTATCTCTCCACATCACCGTCTATATCTCTCGTTTCCCTGATCCCTGACCAGTCTGAAGAAGGGTCTCGACCCGAAACGTCGCCTATCTCCTTCGCTCCTTAAATGCTGCTGCACCCGCTGAGTTTCTCCAGCTTTTTGTGTACCCTCGATTCTCCAGCATCTGCAGTTCCTTCTTTTAAAAAAAAGAGTAGGGATGAATGGGTTCTCACTCCCTCTGACTGACGTCCGTCTCCTCCAATCACCCGCCGCTTCCGGCCATCTGCAAGTCCCGCCCACCGCCCAGTTGAGTGACGTCTCTCTCTGTCAATGGGAACATCCGATCAGTCAGAGGGCCGGATGTCCCACCCCTGCCGTTCCCTCCATGATGTCACCGTTGCATTTCACATCTGAGGGGTTTTGCAAGATTATTGCAATTAATTTAATGCATTTCACGTCCCGGGGGGGGGGGGGGGTTGGAATATCACTTTAATGCAACGCATTTGCTGCATTTAACATTGCAGGAGGATGCAAAGTTATTCCAATGCGATGCATTAATTACATTTAACATCTGAGGGGTTTTGCAAGAGTAGTGCAAAGCGATTTAATGCATTAAACATCCGAGTGGGGGGTTGCAATATCACTTGAATGCAATGCATTTGCTGCATTTAACATTGCGGGAGCGTGCAGTTATTCCAATGCGATGCATTCATTACATTTAACATCTGAGCTGTTTCACCCTTCTGAACTCAATTGAGCGTGCCTTTTATACATGCAAAACATGCATAAGCTAAAGATGGCTGCAATGCAGGCCTGGCAGAGCATCACCAGAAAAGACACCCAGCACCTGGTGATGTCCATGAATCACAGACTTCAAGCAGTCATTTGTGAGGGATAAAGTGATTAAACCCCATTAAAGTAAGGAGTTTTAAAGAGAATCCGAACAGAGGGGCTGGAGAGAGGATTCTGACACAGCTGTGTCTGAAGGTTGCCAGACCCATCCTTGAGTCCTTGAGTAAGAAGTAATAGCATTGTATAGCGGTAGAAGGGAGTGATGTAGAGAGATCCCTATCAGTGGAATGGAGTGATAGATGTCACTATAGCTTAGCTTTAGTACTGATATAGGGGAACTGAGAGGGTTCACTAGGAGGTGAGTAAAACTAGGGTAGGTCATGAGCAACTGAGCATGCTTAATAGAATAAATGAATATTACAACACACCCCTGGTCAAGAAACTGCTCATTACCATGAACATGTTTGAACATGCGATGTACGATATGGGAGGTGCGAGGGGATGTACGGTGGGATGTACCTACAGATTGTGCACCTCAGACCCTGATTGGAGAAGGGTCCAGAGGGGAGGTTGAATGTAAAATTCTGTGTATAAAGGGGGATGACTTCTCTGACTTGGTGTGTCTCGACTTGGAGAGGCACCCGGCTTCTGCAGAGTCGTGAGGAATAAAGAACTCTTGCTTCCAAGATTTAGTCTTTGAGCATTAATTGTGAGCACAAAGCGTATCTCACACATTGCATGCAAATGATATGCAACAAAATACTAGACATGACTACCTTCATTTACGTGTGTGAGATATGCGATGTGCTCACAATCACTACTCAAAGACTAAATCGTGGAAGCAAGAGATTCTTTATTTTCGAGTCTGCAGAGTCGGGTGCCTCTCCAAGTTGAGACACACCGAAGTCAGAAGGGTAAACCCCCTTTATACACACAATTCTACATCCAACCTCCCCTCCTTTGACCCGCTCCAATCAGACACTGAGGTGGACAACCTGTAGGTACGTCCCCCCAGTACCTCCCACATCATACATCGCATGTCCATGGTAATGAGCAGTTTCTTGACCAGGGGTGTGTTGTAATATTCATTTATTTTATTAAGCATGCTCAGTTTGTTCATGACCTACCCTAGTTTTACTCACCTCCAAGTGAACTCTCTCAGTTCTCCTATATCAGCACTAAAGCTAAGCTATAGTGACAAGGGTCCCATCTATCACTCCATTCTACTGATAGGGATCTATCTACATCACTCCCTTTTACCGCTATACAATGCTATCACTTCTTACTCAAGGATGGGTCTGGTAACTTTTGATACACAGCTGTGTCAGAACCCTCTCCCTGGCCCCTATCGGTTTGAATCCTCTTTAAAGCCCCTTACAATAGTGGGGTTTAATCTCTTTATCCCTCACACATGGCTATCTGGACTACACTTCTTCCCACCCTGCTTCCTGTAAGGGCACCATCCCCTACTCACAATTCCTCTGTCTTCGTTGCATCTGCTCCCAGGATGAGGTGTTCCACGCCAGGGCATCGGAGATGTCCTCATTCTTCAGGGAACGGGGGTTCCCCTCCCCTACTATAGATGAGGCTCTCGCCAGGGTCTCTTCAATTATAAAAGATGAGATAGCCGGACATTAGGGTAGCAGTAACAGAATCGGCCCAAGTCAGCATGGACTTACGAAGGGGAAATCATGCTTGACTAATCTTCTGGAATTTTTTGAAGATGTAACCAGGAAAATGGACAAGGGAGAGTGTGTGGATGTAGTGTACCTGGACTTTCAGAAAGCATTTGATAAGGTCCCACATAGGAGATTATTGGGCAAAATTAGGGCACATGGTATTGGGGGTAGAGTGCTGACATGGATAGAGAAGTGGCTGGCAGACAGGAAACAAAGAGTAGGGATGAATGGCCCTCTGTCAGAATGGCAGGCAGTGACTAGTGGGGTACCGCAAGGCTCTGTGCTGGGACCGCAGCTATTTACAATATACATCAATGATTTGGATCAAGGGATTCAAAGTAACATTAGCAAATTTGCAGATGACACAAAGTTGGGTGGCAGTGTGAACTGTGAGGAGGATGCTATGAGCATGCAATGTGACTTGGACAGGTTGGGGGAGTGGGCAGATGCATGGCAGATGAAGTTTAATGTGGATAAATGTGAGGTTATCCACTTTGGTAGCAAAAACAGGAAGGCAGTTTATTATCTAAATGGCGTCAAGTTGGGAAAAGGGGAAGTACAACGGGATCTGTGGTCCTTGTCACCTGTCTATGAAAGTAAGCATGCAGGTACAGCAGGCAGTGAAGAAAGCCAATGGCATGTTGAATGGCATGAGGAATCGAATATAGGAGCAAAGAGGTACAGAGTTGTACAGAGCCCTATTGAGACCACACCTGGAGTATTGTGTGCAGTTTTGGTCCCCTAATTTGAGGAAGGACATTCTTGCTATTGAGGGAGTGCGGCATAGTTAATTCCCGGGATGGCGGGACTGTCATATGCTGAGAGAATGGAGCAACTGGGCTTGTACACTCTGGACTTTAGAAGGATGAGAGGAGATCTCATTGAAATATAAGATTGTTAAGTGCTTGGACACACTAGAGGCAGGAAACATGTTCCCGATGTTGGGGGAGTCCAGAATCAGCGGCCACAGTTTAAGAATAAGGAGTAAGCCATTTAGATCAGAGATGAGGAAACACATTTTCTCACAGAGAGTGGTGAGTCTATGAAATTCTCTGCCTCAGAGGGCAGTGGAGGCAGGTTCTCTGGATGCTTTCAAAAGAGAGCTAGATAGGGCTCTTAAAAATAGCGGAGTCCGGGGATATGGGGAGAAGGCAGGAACGGGGTACTGATTGGGCATGATCAGCCATGATCACATTGAATGGCGGTGCTGGCTCGAAGGGCCGAATGGCCTACTCCTGCACCTATTGTCTATTGACAATGCCCTGTCCCCCCACTCGTAACAAGGGCAGAATCCCCCTCGTCCTCATCTTCCACCCTACCAGCCGTCACATACAACAAACAATCTTATGTCATTTTCGCCACCTCCAACGTGACCCCACCATTCGCCACATCTTCCCATCTAATTCTTCCCTTCCCACCCGCACCACCCCCTCCCCGGGCACTTTCCTTTGCAACCACAAGAAATGCTACACTTGTCGCTTTACCTCCCCCCTTGACTCCATTCAAGGACCCAAGTAGTCGTTCCAGGTGCGACAGAGGTTCACCTGCATCTCCTCCAACCTCATCTATTGCATCCACTGCTCTAGATGTCAGCTGATCTACATCGGTGAGACCAAGTGCAGGCTTGGTGATCGTTTCGCCGAACACCTCCGCTCGGTCCGCATTAACCAACCTGATCTCCCGGTGGCTCAGTACTTCAACTTCCCCTCCCATTCCGAATCTGACTTTTCTGTCCTGTGCCTTTCTGTCCATGGTCAGAGTGAGCACCACCGGAAACTGGAGAAGCAGCACATCGCTTGGGCAGTTTGTACCCCAGCGCTATGAACATTGACTTCTCCAATTTCAGGTGGTCCTTTCTTTCTCCGCCCCTTCCCAGCTCGCCCTCAGCTAAATGGCTCCACCTCTTCCTTTCCTCTTCCCGCATGACATTGCTGTGTCCCAAACATGATGGTGCTCTGAAATGGGGAGATTCTGTATAAACACTGTTGTAATCTCTACATGGTGAAACCAAAATGTATAAAAATGGTTTTATTAAAATCTGACAATGTGCACTTTAACCACATGTGATTTATTGAATTACAAATCTCAAATTCCGGAGTAGAGAGGCAAATCAATAAATAAATAAATGATGGGTTTTTATCCAAACATTATGGAGGGCACTGTAGGTGTGTTTGTGTGCGTGGACGAGCGTGAGTTCAGGACTACACAGCCAACACGCTCCACTCTCTCCCCACGTCGACAGACAGCGAGAGGGAGTGAGAACTACGAGGAAGTTTCCAGAAATTTCTACGCCTCTCCCTTACTCTCCTTCCGGCTCCTGTGGTTGCCAGTTTGTTCGTTTTGCTTTCCGGATGTCCAGAAATGTCTCCCCGAAGAATTTAATCTCTGGAATATTCCTCTTTTCCCTCATTGATGCCGTCTTCACTGCAGGTGAAAAGAGACGGAGGTGGAGGGAGGCAGGGAGGGAGGGAGAATGTTTGAGAACATTTGGGAAAGTTTTGTAAAGTTTGAGAAAGTTTGGAAGACTTTTGTAAAGTTTGGGAAAGTTTGAGAAAGTTTTGGAAAGTTTGGAGAGAGAGAGAGAGAGAGAGAGAGAGAGAGAGAGAGAGAGAGGAATAGACATTAGGCAACAGACAACAGGTGCAGGAGTAGGCCATTTGGCCATTCGAGCCAGCACCGCCATTCAATGTGATCATGGCTGATCATCCCCAATCAGCACCCCGTTCCTGCCTTCTCCCCATATCTGCTGACTCCACTATCTTTAAGAGCTCTATCTAGCTCTCTCTTGAAAGTGAGAGCGACAGATACTGTCGAGAGAGAGGAGTGGAGAGAGAGAGAGACAGATTTTGTAAGACAAATGTAATGAAGATTTACAAGATGATTAGTTGAGTTTACTGGACGTTATCTTGCACTAAATGTTATTCCCTTCATCCTGTATCTGTACACTGTGGACGGACGGCTGTACTGTAATCATGTACAGTCTTCCCGCTGACTGGAGAGCCCGCAACAAGAAAGCTTTTCACTGTACCTCGCTACACGGGACAATAAACTACACTCAACTCAAATGCTCTATTTTGATTTAGGAAATGTCAACAGAGTGGAACAAATGTACATGTTGAATATTCAGAAGTTCAAACTATACGGGGGAGAACGATGGAAAGTGGGGGTGGCCCAAAGCCTGGCATGTGGGGGTGGGTGATTGGCAGATGGATGGAATAAGTGACAAAGACCAGAGGTGAAAGTGATAAAACATGTTGGATCAGAAGGGTAGAGGTGTGGAAGATGAAGCCAGAGGGAGGTTTATGGGTGAATGGGACATGGGAGGGGATAAAAGGGTAATGTGGTATGGAGGTGGGAAATCAGCACACTAGTGATGGGAACCTCCTCTACCCTGGTGATGGGAACCCCCTCTTTCTCTGCACCCCCACACTGGTGATGGGAACCCTCTCTTTCTCTGCACCCCCCACCCTGGTGATGGGAACCCCCTCTTTCCCTGCAGATAGAGGGAAAGGTGACCAAAAAGCATGGTCCACTGTTGGTTTGTCTCGAGCATCCACAGACGCTCCAATAGTAACTGGTTTCGATCTAGCACTCATTTGCTGAGATGAAGTTTTACCCATCTTCCTCTGTTCCAATGGGTTTTCAAAGCCTAGAAATTTGATGGACCGCAATTGTGGAATTGATCCAACTGCCAATTCACTTTGAGCAGTTTTTCTTCTTGGTCCAGTGCTCATTGTCCTCGACGATCTGGAGCTGCATCTTGACCCCTTGCATCCAGTAGCTCCTTCTTTGCTTTGGCCACCACCATCTTGGTGTTTATTTCTAGTTGTTCCTTACGTCTTCTCAACTTCTCATTCTGTCGCGTCATCTGTCGCGTCATCTCTGCTTCCTGTCACGTCATCTCTTCTTGTTCTTCAATCTCATGTTTCCTTCTGAAGGCATCCGCTTCTATTGAGAGAGCAGCTAGCTCAGCTTGCCTCTCCATTCGAGCAGAAGCCCTCGAAACCGCAATGGCTGAAGAACCAGATTTATGTATATCCTTGTGAAGATATATTGGAGATATTATCTCATCATGTAATTTCATCTTCCATTCTGGCACCTTGTTGCTTCGCACTTCCAGCTACTAAGTTCGTAACTTGTGACATAATTTCAGATAAGCACTTCTGTGCCTTTTTCATGAAACCATTGAATATCTTCCTCTTGTCTTCGTCCCACTGGGTATGTCTTCTGCGTTCTTCCCAAGACAGCTCTGCACACAGCAGTACATCTTGTTTCTTGCCAATCTCCTGGAAGAGGTTCCATAGTTGGCTCAAATTAGATTTCACCTTGATCACGTTCTGTTCTGATTTCATTAGTTTCTTCCATGTATCAATTAATCTGTTAACCTGTTTCCATAATTCGTTTCTCTCTCTCTCTCTCTCGGTTTCCCTCAAGCAGGCAGTATGTGTACTATCGGTTTATTTAAGTTGTCTGGGTCTTTCTTTACCACCATGTGGTTCATCTGGTGTAGCTCTTTCTTCCTCTTCTAATTCCATGATTTTAAAGAGGTCTTGGCAGATTGCCATGTCTTTAAATTAATCGAACAAAAGTCTCTGCTAGTAGCTGTGGCTTTGTTTTGTCAACATTTCTTTCAAAACCATAACATACTGATAATGTAGATAACATCTCAAACCCCAGGTGCATAAAGATGATGCTAATTCAAATGGAATGCACTTATCAAGAGACTCAAAACAATCCAAGGTCGGTCTGGCTAGAATCTCCATGCAGACTAGAAAAACACTTTCTGTTGGCTCTGTTACCAGTCTTCTAAAATAAAGCTGTGATTTCAAATTCAAAGAGTGATAATCGATTTGTACTCACCAATCCTTTGATGTCTTCAGATCCGTCTCGATGCTGTCGCTACTCAAGGCCTCATCTGGCCGAGATCTTTATTTTTAGTTCCTCCTGGAACCACTTTCTTCTGGCTAAAACCTCTCTGAGAATCTTAGCCAATCTTTCGACTTCATCTCTGGGACTTGTTTCGCTCCTGTGACGGAGGTCTTCTTCGATTTAATCTTCTGTCCTCTCTCTGGGACTGGTATTTAACCCCCCCCCCCCCCCACCTGCAGGAGGTTCCCCTCTACTTAATGGGGGGTGGGGGGAGGCGGGGGAAGAAAGGAAAAAGGAGGAGGAGCCCAAGTGCTGAGGGAGAGGTAGGAAGGGGAGGAGACAGCAAGGGTTAACAGAATTGAGAAAATTCAATGTTCATGCCGAGAGGATGCAGACTCCCCAAGCGGAATATGAGGTGCTGTTCCTCCAATTTGCGGTGTTGCTCAGTCTGGCCGTGGAGGAGGCCCCGGACAGAGAGGTCGGATACGGAATGGGAGGGGGAGTTGAAGTGCTGAGCCACCGGGAGGTCGGGTTGGTTATCGCGGACTGAGCGGAGGTGTTCGGCGAAACGATCGCCAAGCCTCCGCTTGGTTTCACCGATATAGATCAGCTGGCATCTGGAGCAGCGGATGCAGTAGATGAGGTTGGAGGAGGTGCAGGTGAACCTCTGTCGGACCTGGAAGGACTGCTTGGGTCCTTGAAAGGAGTGGAGGGGGGAGGTGAAGGGACAAGTGTAGCATCTCTTGCGGTTGCAAGGGAACGTACCCGGGGAAGGGGTGGAGCGGGAGGGAAGGGAAGAATTGACAAGGGAGTTGTGGAAGGCAGACAGGGGGCGAGATGGGAAGATATGGCGAGTGGTGGGGTCATGTTGGAGGTGGCGAAACTGGCGGAGGACTATGTGTTGTATGTGCCGGCTGGTGGGGTGAAAGGTGAGGATCAGGGGGACTCTGCCCTTGTTGCGAGTGGGGGAATGGGGAGCGAGGGCAGTGTTGCGGGGTACGGAGGAGACCGAGGTGCGAGCCTCATCTATAGTGGGGGAGGGGAATCCCCGTTCTCTGAAGAATGAGGGCCATTGTGATGACCTGGTGTGGAACACCTCATCCTGGGAGCAGATGTGGCGTAAACGGAGGAATTGGGAATAGGAGATGGAGTCCTTACAGGAAGCAGGGTGGGAGGAAGAGTAGTCCAGGTAGCCGTGGGAATCAGTGGGTTTATAGTGGATGTCGGTCAGGAGTGTATCACCTGCAATAGAGATGGTGAGGTCAAGGAATGGTAGGGAAGTGTCAGAAATGGTCCAGGTGTATTTGAGAGCCGGATGGAAGTTGGTGGTGAAACGGCTGAAGTCAGTCAGTTGTGTGTGGGTGCAGGAGGTGACACCAAAGCAGTCGTCGATGTAACGGAGGTAGAGGTCGGGGATGGGGCCCTGGTATGCCGAGAACAAGGATTGTTCGACGTACCCGACAAAGAGGCAAGCGTAGCTGGGGCCCATGCGTGTGCCCATAGCTACGCTTTGTATTTGGAGGAAATGGGAGGAGTCAAAAGAGAAGTTATTGAGGGTAAGGACCAACTCCGCTAGGCGGAGGAGGGTGTCAGTGGACGGGTATGGGTTGCTACTCTGGTCGAGGAAGAACCGGAGGGATTTGAGACCATCCTGGTGGGGGATGGAGGTGTAGAGTGACTGGACGTCCATGGTGAAGATGATAAATGAAACAAGCCATTGTAAGATGTTTGTAGAGTGAAAATGAGAAGCTAGTGTGACTTGGGTAGGGGAGGGATAGAGAGAGGGAATGTCGGGGCTACCTGAAGTGAGAGAAATCAATATTCATATCACTGGGCTGTAAGCTGCCCAAGCAAAATATAAAATGCTCTTCCTCCAATTTGCTTTTAGCCTCACTCTGACAATGGAGTAGACCTAGGTCTGTGTAGGTCTGTGTCCAGCAACTGGGAGATCAGGTTGGTTCAGGATGGCTGTGACAGGGTGTTCGATCATCCAGTCTGCGTGTGTGGAAACAATTTATTTTTAATTTTAGTCCTGTTAAAAACAAAATGTCTTCTTTTATGTGGAGGGTGGGGGAGGGGAAGGGGGAAGGGGGAGTCATGTGACCGCTGACTCCAACATGCAAGGAGCTGTGTCTGCGGGCGTCCAGCATCTGCAGTTCCTTCTTACACAACAATGGGCCGTCTGATTGATAATGTGGAGAATTGTCCAGGATTATCACAAAATGCAGGACAAATCTAATCTGGTTGTTTACCACACAATCAGCTTCCTCTCAATCACCTGCAAAATGGTATAATTTGTTCACACCAGTGATTTCAAGTCGCAGTTACTCAACAATTATCTACTCAGTAGTGCCCAATTAGTAGTTCACTTAGACCAGTTTGCTGCAGACATCGGCACAACCTTGGTCCAAAAATGGATATCTGCCAGTCTATGAGCAAAGGGGAAGGAATGGAAGAGGTAACATTTGGAGATGTTTAACAGGAAAATGTTCAGTCCTGTGTCATACTGGATAAAATGTGAGAAGTTAAAAAAATCATAAATTACGCAGTTTTCAAATGGGAAAATAAATAAATAAATAAATAAAAAATGGGTGAAAGGACGGACTGGAGGCAGAACAGCCACACACAAGGGCGTCCCACTCCTGCAGTCCACCATCTTTTGTGTTGCAGAAAGCCCGGACGAGAGGGGCCGAAGGGCCTGTTTCTGGGCAGGGCAAACACTGACGCTGTTCCTGTGGAGTTTGCTCGCTTCCCCCTCCGTGGTGGACCGATGAGGGTCGGGGCAGGTGAGACGAGCTCAGCCTTCCATGCCTCAATCCAAGCTGACCTTTCCTCCCGCGCATACTAGCCCCAACGGGCCGATTGCCGCCGCATTCCTCCCCGGACAATGACCGAGGGGAAAAACACAGAAGAAACTGTCAAAGGTTCCACCTTTACTAAAACAAAAGGAAGATCAGGACCTAAGGGAAGTATATTTGATTCCGATATAAATACCAGCAGAAAGGAAAGACCAAAAGGAAGAAGATACATTTACTGTTAAGCCAAGATGGTTCTGCTTGTCATCCAGCGAGAAGAAGACAGAGGAATGACAAAGAGATGGCCCACGAGGGAAGGGAAGGGGGGCTGTTGATGACTGGTCAGCTCGGACCTTGTATACCATCCCAAGAATGGATACCGCATTCTTGACAGGGCCTTGGAGGACCGAGCGCACGTGTGGGCTGAAATGCATGCCTAGTCCTGATACAATAGACATTAGACAAGAGACAATAGGTGCAGTAGTAGGCCATTCGGCACTTCGAACCAGCACCACCATTCAATGTGATCATGGCTGATCATCCACAATCAGTACCCCGTTCCTGCCTTCTCCCCATACCCAGGGGAATCGAGGACCAGAGGACATGGGTTCAAGGTGAAGGGGAAAAGATTTAATAGGAAACTGAGAGGTAACCTTTTCACACAGAGGGTGGTGGGAGTGTGGAACAAACTGTCACAGGAGATAATTGAAGCTGTGACTATCCCAACGTTTAAGAAACAGTTACATGGATAGGACAAGTTTGGAGGGTTAAGGACCAAACACAGGCAGGTGGGACTAGTGTAGCTAGGACATGTTGGTCGGTGTGGGCAAGTTGGGACGAAGGGCCTGTTTCCACACTGTATCACTCAATGACTAACACAAAGTGCTGGAGTAACTCAGCGGGTCAGGCAGCATCTGTGGAGAGCATGGATAGGTGACATACACAGAGTGATGGAGTAACTCAGCAGGACAGGCAGCATCTCTGGAGAGAAGGAATGGGTGACGTTTCGTGTTCACACTGAAGATGGGTCTCGACCCTGAAACGTTACCCATTCTTTCCAGCATTTTGTGTCTATCTAAACAGCACCTATCCACGTGGCGGTGTGCCAGCAGGCTGGAGGAGCGGGCAAAGGCCTTGCTGCAGAGCGGGCAGGTGAAGGGGCGTTGGCCGGTGTGGACTCATCGGTGCTCCAGCAGGTGGTCAAGGCGGGTGAAACCCTTGCCACACTCAGCGCACACAAAGGGCCTCTCCCCGGTGTGTATCCGCTGGTACTCATGCTCTCTTGTCACAGTGGGAGCAGCTGCTCGCCAGCATGGGTCCTCCGATGCTGCCGCAACCCCCACGAGCTGTCGAACTCATCACCGCAGTACGGGCAGTCGTAGGGCTGGCCACTGGTGTGCACTGGCTGGTGAGACAGGGAGTAGGAGGACATGGCAAACTGCTCTCCACACAACGGGCTGGGAATGGGACGGACGCCGGCGTGCACCCGCTGGTGGGACAGCAGCCTGGAGGAGCGGGTGAAGCCCTTGACGCACTGGGTGCAGGCGAAAGGGCGCTCGCCAGTGTGGGTGCGCTGGTGGGACAGCAGGTTGCTGGAGTAGATGAAGCCCTTGCCACACTGGGCACAGGTGTAGGGTCGCTCGCCGATGTGGGTGCGCTGGTGCACCAGCAGGCTGGTGGAGTAGGCGAAGCCCTTGCCGCAGTCGCTGCAGGTATAGGGGCGCTCCCCGGTGTGGGTGCGCTGGTGGGACAGCAGCTTGGTGGAGCGGGTGAAACCCTTGCCGCACTGGGTGCAGTTGTAGGGGCGCTCGCTGCCGTGGGTGCGCTGGTGCAACAGCAGGCTGTGGGGCTGGGTGAAGCCCTTGCCGCACTGGGCGCCGGTGTAGGGCCGCTTCCCGATGTGCAGGCACCTGTGCATCTTCAGGTCATTCGCCGTCTTGAAGCTCTTGCCGCAGTCGGAGCAGGTGAAGGGCTTCTCGCTGGAGTGCACGCGGTTGTGCTGCAGCAGGCCGTTGTAGCGGGTGAAGCTCTTGCCGCACTCCGAGCAGTCAAAAGGGCGTTCTCCTGTGTGCACCCTCTGGTGGGTCTCCAGATGGCTCGGGCTCTGCCAGGCCTTGCCACATACGTTGCACTCATAACGCTTCTCCTTGTTGTGCCCCGTCATGTGGTCCTCTATCGAAGCTCAGCCCGCACACCGAGCAGATGGGGGTGGGGGGGTGGGCTCACCGGCACCCTGGCGCTCCTAAACCCTGCAGGAGGGCAACACAGAGGGTCAACAAGCTGGCAAACAGGACATTACTTGCACATATTGGGTGCGTTTAAGATGGAGGAAACGGTTATATAATTCTGTGCAGCACAGTGGCACAGCAGTACAATAGACAATAGGTGCAGGAGGAGGCCATTCAGCCCTTCGAGCCAGCACCGCCATTCAATGTGATCATGGCTGATCATCCCCAATCAGTAGCCCGACCCTGCCATTTCCCCATATCCCTTGACTCCGCTATCTTTAAGAGCCCTATCCAGCTCTCTCTTGAAAGCATCCAGAGAACCAGCTTCCACCGCCCTCTCCGGCAGAGAATTCCACAGACTCACAACTTTCTGTGAGAAAAAGTGTTTTCTCGTTTCCGTTCTAAATGGCTTACCCCTTATTCTTAAACTGTGGTCCCTGGTACTGCTGCTGCCTCACCGCCAGAGACCAGGCTCGATCCTGACTATGGGTGCTGTCTGTGTGGAGTTTGTACGTTCTCCCCTTGACCTGCGTGGGTGCTCCGGTTTCCTCTAACATTTCAAAGACGTTCAGAGATTAATCGGCCTCCGCAAAGTTGTTAAATTCTCCCTAATGCGAGTAGGATAATGCTAGTGTACGAGGTGATCGCTGGTTGGCGCGGACTCTGCAGGCCGAAAGACCTGTTTCCGCGCTGCAGCTCTAAACTAAACCAAAGGAGGGTCTCGACGCAAAACTTCACCCATTCATTCTCTCCACAGATGCTGCCTGACCCGCTGAGTTACTCCAGCACTGTGTGTGTCTACTCCACAGATGCTGCCTGACACTCTGAATTGCTCCAGCACTTTGTGTCTTCACCATAGATGCTTCCTGACCCGCTGAGTTACTCCAACACTTTGTGTCTATGTTCACCACAGATGCTGCCTGACCCGCTGAGTTACTCCAGCACTGTGTGTATCTACTCCACAGATGCTGCCTGACCCGCTGAGTTACTCCAGCACTTTGTGTGTATCTACTCCACAGATGCTGCCGAACCTGTTGACTTACTCCAGCACTTTGTGTCTATTTTCTCCACATATGCTGCCTGACCCACTGAGTTACTCCAACACTTTGTGTCTACATCCACCTGGCTCCCTACGTCAACGGCCAACAGCCAACCGCCAAAGGCCAATCGCCGATGGCCAACAGCCAACCCCCCCCACCCCCCCCCCCCTCAGCCCCCCACACCCCCCCTCAGCCCCCCACACCCCCCCTCAGCCCCCCACACCCCCCCTCACCCAAACCCCTCACCCCAAATCCCCCTCACCCCCACTCACCCCAACCCCTCACCCCAACCCCCCCCTCACCCCCCCTCATCCCAAACCCCCCTCACCCAACCCCTCCCCACCCCAACCCCTCCGCTCACCCCAAGCCCTCCCCTCACAACAACCCCCCTCCCTCACCCCAACCCACCCCAACCCCCAAACCCCCCTCACCCCCCTCACCCCAACACCCCCCTCACCCCAACTCCCCCTCCCCCCAACCCCCCCCCTCGCCCCAACCGCCCCCACCCGAACCCCAACCCCTCCCCACCCCCAAGCCCTCCCCTTAACCCCCCCTCACCCTACCCCCCTCACCCCAAACCCCCCTCACCCTAACCCCCCACCACAACACCCAACACCTCCCCTCACCCCAAGCCCTCCCCCTCAACCCAACCCCCAACACCTCACCCCAACCTCCAAACACTCACCCCAACCCCTCCCATCCCAACCCCCCCTCACCCCAACCGCAACCCCCCCCCTCACGCCAACCCCCGCCCCCTCACCCCAACCCCTCCCATCCCAACCCCCCCTCACCCCAACCCCAACCCCCCCCCTCACCCCAACCCACCCCCTCACCCCAACCCCTACCATCCCAACCCCCCCTCACCCCACCCCCCAACCCCCCCTCACCCCAACCCCGCCCCCTCACCCCAACCCCGCCCCCTCACCCCAACCCCCCCCCCTCACCCCAACCCCGCCCCCTCACCCCAACCCCCCTCGCTACAACGAAGCTTCATTGGTTTTATGCCGGACAGCAGTGAATCGGTCGGGGGTCTGAGGGGCCGACTGATCTTCTATTGATAAAAAGGTTGCTAGAGGTTCCCTGTACCCGGTCCCGGACCCTGCTGTATCATGTGGGTGGGATGAATGTCAGGTTGTCCACTTTGGTGGCAGGCAGGCAGGCAGGCAAGAACAGGCAAGAACAGGCACCTGGCTGTGTTTGGACATCAGTCACTGTGTTTATGCTGGGGACACAAAATGCTGGATAAAGGCAGCGGGTGCAGCAGCATCTATGGAGCGTAGGAGATAGGCAACGTTTCGGGCTGAAACCCTTCTTCAGACTGGTCTTACCTTTGTCCCCCTCCGTCCCCACCTCAATGAGTTCCGCGCCCACCACGAATTGGAGCTCTTCTACCGCCGCCTCCGCCTCGCGGCGTTCTTCCACGGGAAGGAGTCCTCGCCCTCTACTGATGATCCCTTTTCCCATCTCCAACATACCCCCTCCTCGTGGCCCTCTGGCTTTAGAACTCTTTATCCAAAACTGCCGTCGCAACATCAACCGCCTCAACTTCTCCACTCCCCTGTCTCACTCCAATCTCTCCCCCCCCGAACGTACAGCCTTCGACTCATTCCGCAACAACCCAGACTAGGTTATCAAACCAACTGACAAGGGAGGTGCCGTGGTTGTCTGGCACGTCAATCTCTACAAAGCTGAGGCCACGCGCCAACTCTCGGACACCTCCTGCTTATCCCTGGACCATGAACCCACTGGCGAGCACCAGGCTACTATCTCTAGCACCATCACTGACTTCATCAACTCCGGCTCCCTGCCCCTCCGAGCCTCCAACCTCATCGTTGCCCAGCCCCGGTGTCACGGCCCCACAAACCTGACTGTCCCGGTAGACCCATTGTCTCTGCCTGTTCGTGCCCCACCGAACTCATTTCCACATACCTTGACTCCATCCTATCCCCCTTGGTTAACTCCCTCCCCACCTATGTTCAAGACACCTCAGACACTCTCTGTCGTCTCCGCTCATTCCATTCTCCAGGCCCCCATCCTCTCATCTTCACCATGGACGTCCAATCGTAACTTCTCATTTGCCTCCTCCCATTTCCTCCAAATACAAGAAAGAGCTATGGGCTCATGCATGGACCCCAGCTACGCCTGCCTCTTCGTAGGGTACGTCGAACAATCCTTGTTCGAGGCCACCAGGGCCCCATCCCTGACCTTTACCTCCGCTACATTGATGACTGCATTGGTGTCACCTCCTGCACCCTCACACAACTGACTGACTTCATCCATTTCACCACCAACTTCCATCCGGCATTCAAATTCGCCCGGAACATTTCCGACAATTCCCTACCATTCCTTGACCTCACCATTTCCATTGCAGGGTATACACTCCTGACCGACATCCACTATAAACCAACTGACTCCCACAGCTACCTGGACTACTCTTCCTCCCACCCTGCTTCCTGTAAGGACTCCATCCCCTATTCCCAATTCCTCCGTCTATGCCGCATCTACTCCCAGGATGAGGTGTTCACATCAGGGCATCACAAATGTCCTCATTCTTCAGAGAACGGGGATCCCCCTCCCCCACTATAGATGAGGCTCACACCAGGGTCTCCTCCGTACCTTGTAAGACTGCCTTCTCTCACCCCATCCCCCCACTCGCAACAAGGGCAGAGTCCCCCTGGTCCTCACCTTTCACCCCACCAGCCGGCACATACAACACATGGTCCCTCGCCAGTTTCGCCACCTCCAACGTGACCCCACCACTTGCCACATCTTCCCATCTTCCCCCCTGTCTGCCTTCCGTAAAGACCGCTCCCTCTGCAACTCCCTTCCCTCCCGCTCCACTCCTTCCCCGGGCACTTTCCCTTGAAACCGCAAGAGATGCTACACTTGTCGCTTTACCTCCCCCCTCCACTCCATTCAAGGACCCAAGCAGTCGTCCCAGGTGCGACAGAGGTTCACCTGCACCTCTCCCAACCTCATCTATTGCATTGCTGCTCTAGATGTCAACTGATCTACATTGGTGAGACCAAGCGGAGGCTTGCCAATCATTTCGCTGTACACCTCCGCTCGGTCTTTTTTTTTTATTTTATTTCAAAATATACTTTATTCGAATGATAAATATATACAATACATTAACCTTGCGGAAAATCCATCCGACATTTTCGGAGGCTGTACAATAGATCAATACAGTTTAGACATTTTCTTTTTCCCAAGTTTCCACAAATCAGTCCCCCACTCATGCCACAATGGCGTGGGATACCTTCCCTTATATTGAGGGGAGTCTCCACAATACTGTACCCCCCATGTCCAGCATCGGAAGGGCCTTAGACTGTGGCCCTCCCCCACCGAGCCTTGGCGTTGGCTGCACCGAGCTTCAGTGCGTCCCTCAGCACGTACTCCTGCAGTCTGCAGCGGGCCAGTCGGCAACATTCCCTGACGGACATCTCGCTCTGCTGGGTGGTGAACAATGCTCGGGCAGACCAAAGGGCGTCTTTTACCGAGTTGATGACCCTCCAGCAGCACTCGATGTCAGTCTCTGAATGTGTCCCTGGGAACAGTCCGTAAATCACAGAGTCCTCTGTGACGGAGCTGTTCGGGATAAAGCGTACCAGGGACCCTTGCATTTTTCTCCAGACTCTTTTAGCAAACCCACACTCTGTAAAGAGGTGGGCAACCGTCTCCTCGCCATAGCAGCCATCCCGAGGGCAGCGTGCGCTGGTAGTGAGGTTCCGACGGTGCAGGAAGGATCTGACTGGGAGGGCTCCCCTCACCGCCAGCCAAGCCAGGTCTTGGTGCTTGTTGGTGAGTTCTGGCGATGAGGCATTTTGCCAGACAAGCTGGGCAGTCTGCTCAGGGAACCACGCCACCGGGTCCATAGAGTTCCTTTCCCTGCAGTGCCTGCAGGACATTCTGTGCTGACCACTGCCCGATGGACATGTGGTCAAAGGTGTTGGTCCGGAAGAACCCTTCCACCGACGACAGATGGGGCGGCAATGTCCAGCTGACTGGCACATTGCGTGGCACCTGCGCCAGGCCCATCCTTCTCAACACCGGGGACAGGTAGAACCTCAGCAGGTAGTGACACTTGGTGCCCACGTGCCTTGGCTCTACACTACGCCTGATGCAGCCACACACGAAGGTGGCCATCAGAATGAGGGCGACGTTGGGCACGCTTTTACCCCCGTTGTACCCGGTCCATCCTCGACCCCCAGATGAAGTGGAAGATGGCCCGGGCGATCCCTGTGGCGTAGGAGGGAGGGAGAGGCCACACTTGTGCCAAGTACAGCAGCCCCGAGAGCACCTCACACCTGATGACCAAATTCTTTCCCGTTATGGAGAGGGAGCGTTGCCTCCACAGCTCCAGCTTCCTCCCCACCCTGGCTATCCGCTCCAGCCAATTTTTGTTACATGCCTCAGCCCCCCCGAACCAGATCCCCAGCACCTTCAAGAAGTCAGGCTTGATGGTGAAGGGGACGGAAGATCTGTCAGGCCTGTTGCCAAAGAGCATGGCCTCGCTCTTCCTGCGGTTCACCCTGGCTCCCGTGGCCGACTCAAACTGGTCGCAGATACTAATCAGTCTGCGAAACCGACCCTGGATCCGAGCAGAAGACAGCGACATCGTCCATGTACAGGGAGGTCTTTACTTGAATGCCCCCACTGCCTGGCAATGTCACTCCTCTTATGCCAGCATCCTTCCTGATGGATTCAGCAAAAGGTTCAATACAGCAGACAAACAAGACAGGAGAGAGAGGGCAACCTGCCTAACTCCAGACCTTACAGGGAAACTGTCTGATTCCCACCCATTGATTTGGACTGCACTACGGATGTTGGTGTAGAGCAGTTTGATCCAATTCTGATTCCCTCCCCAAAACCCATTTTGGAGAGCACGTCCCTCATGTACGTGTGCGAAATCCTGTCGAAGGCCTTCTCCTGGTCCAAGCTGACTAGGCAGGCATCCACCCGTCTGTCCTGCACGTAGGCAATGGTATCTCTCAGCAGCGCTAGGCTGTCTGAGATTTTCCTGCCAGGTACAGCACAGGTTTGGTCCGGGTAGATCACCTTCCCAGAGCAGACTTACCCGGTTGGCGATGGCCTTGGACAGGATCTTGTAGTCCACATTCAAGAGTGTTATGGGTCTCCAATTCTTTATGTCCTTCATCTCCCCCTTCTGCTTGTAGATTAGGGTGATGTTGCCCTTCCTCATGGAGTCTGACATGCTACCGGCCAGAAGCATGTTGTTGTACACTTCTAGCAGGTCCGGGCCCATCCAGTCCACAGAGCCAAATACAACTCGGCCGGTAAGCCATCGCTTCCGGGAGTTTTATTCGAGTCAAAGGAACGGATGGAGCCAGTCAGCTCCACTAGGGTCAGTGGTTGGTCCAGACTCTCCCGCTTGCTGTCCTCCAAGACCTCCGTGATTGAGGACAGGAAGTTCTGGGAGGAGGTACTGTCTGTGGTCTTTTGGTCATACAAATCTGTGTAAAAGGATTTGCAGATCCTCAGCACGTCTGTCTGTGAGGATGCTACCGTGCCGTCCTCCTCCCTAAGGCTGTTCATCACAGAGCTCCCCCTGTGAACCTTATGGAAGAAGAAACGTGAGCACGTCTCATCCTGCTCCACATGGCGGACCCTAGATCGGAAGATGATCTTGGAGGATTCAGAGGTGAAGAGCTGAGCTTGCCGGTCCTTCAACTCTCTAAGTTCCTCCCTCACATCCACCCCGCTCGACTGCAGAAGGAGCAGTTGCTGCAAATCTGTCTGAGTTGGCACAATTCCCTCTGACTCTGTCTTGCTCTCTGAACCCCTTTAATTATGAAGAACCTCTTAATGTTCTCCTTGGTTGCTTCCACCAGAGTGTGGGGGAGTCAAAGAGGGGCTTCACTCGTTCTCCAACATGCGTAGTCCCTCTTTAGCTCCTCGACATTCTCTGGGGTCAACAGTTTGTGTTTAACTTCCACGTCCCTCTGCCTGCCTTCCGGTCCTCCCGTAGGTGACAAGGAAGACTGAAGTAGGCAGTGGTCAGAGAAGAACACTGGCGTGAGGTCAGTGTGTCTCACCGTGACGGCCTTCGTCGTGAAGACGAAGTCTATCCGGGATCGGGCTAAACCGTCCGATCTCGACCAAGTGAACTGCGGCTGGGACCCGCCTGCAGGGTCGCTGAAGGCGTCACGCAGCTTTGCGTCTTTTACCATCTTCGCCCATCAGAAACTTGGACGTGCTGTCCAGTCTGCTGTCGGCACTGCCGGATCGTCCAGCCGCATCAATGATGCAGTTGAAGTCACCGGCCAGAAAGGAGCTGCCGGGACGTGGCCAGCAGCACTGGGAGCTGCTGGAGAAACGGCCAGCCGCTCGCTCTGCGTTGGGTGATGCATACACATTTATCAGCCGGAGCGGAGAGCCACGGTACATAACATCCACCACGAGGAGACGCCCTCCAACCACTTCCTTGACCTCATTGATGGTGAAGTTCCCTCCCCGCAGCAAAATCCCCAGGCCGGAAGCACGACAGTCATTCCCCCCCGACCACACAGACAGTCCGTGGGGCCACCATCGCGACCACCTCCGATAGCAGCGGAGGTGGGCAGCCCGCACTCCTGAAGAAAGTCACATCTGCCTGACCTTGCCAGGTACTGTAAGGCATTAACACATCGCGCAGTGCTCTTTATACTGCGCACGTTTAAAGATGCCAGTTTGAGCTCCATTGTCTTAGAGTCAGACCGTTTCCATGTCCCATCATCCCCACCGCTTCGTGAATTGCCTCAGCTTTCCTGGGCTCAGGAATCCAGCGGTGAGGTGAGTATCAGTAGCGTAACCAAAGTGTCGTTGTGGGGGGCCTTCTCGTTCCACCCCCTTTTGGGCATGCCGCTTTTTGTCTTTCTGTAGCTGGGGCCCAATGGCCTCTGCGCGCTCTCGAGCTGTGGGCCCAATGCCACTGCGCTGCCCGGAGTCGCCCGGAGCTGGGGGCCCATGGGCCGCTGCAATGCTCCTCCGGTCCGTGGGGCCCATCGGCCGTTTGCAAACTGCTCCAGCCCTGGAGCTGGGGCCCATCAGCCGTTGCACTGCTCCCATCGCCTGGAGCTGGGGTCCACTGGCCGCATGTGATGATTCCTGACTCTCTGGCTGGAGCCCCTCAACCACTGCGCTGCTCCCGATGTCCCGGGGCTGGAGCCCCTCGGCCACTTCTCGCTCTCGTCTCCTGAGCTGGGAGGTGATCGTCGTGGCCTCTCTCTTTTCCTCCCCCGTTTTCTTCCTCTGCCTCCCTCGTTGGACTAAATTCCCCGGTCTGCCTCATCCTCCACGAGGAGGAGAGTGCTGCCTTCTGTAAGAGAAAGACACAACCTTTTTTTTGTGATTTTCTTTTGGACTTACCACTCTTTTCCTGGCCCTCGGGCTCTTTGGCTGACCCCTCTTCTTAAACTTCACCATTGTCCAGTTCTCCTGCTGTTCCCCCTCCTCCATTGACTCTCCCTCTGGGCAGAGCTGGGCGTCCTTCCTTCTGGCACTTGGGGCCTCGAGTGGACGGCAGCCTGTCCTCGTACCGTGTTCCATCTCTTTCCTGCTGGGTCCTTGGCAGTGGTGGGGGGTGCCTCACCCCCCTTTGGGGTGCTGGCAGCAGCTCCTCTTGTTTGCCTGTGCATAGGTGCAGGCTCTTTTAGGGCAAGCCCTGTAAAGGGGCCTGCCCTCCCCGCACAGGTTGCAGTTCTTGCTGGCCTGACAGTCCTTTGTCTCATGGCCCTCCTCCGTCTGCAGTTTTTTTGCAGACAACTGCAGTGCATTGGGCCATCACATGCCCAGGGCTTGTTGCATTTCCTGCACAGCCAGGGTTGCCCTACATACTCAAGTACCCTCGGTTTCCTCCAATCGCGAAAACCGAGGGGGGTGGACGATTTCTTTCTCCATCCTTGTCCACCCTCAGCTTTACCTTGACTTTGCCAGCTTGCTGGTCCAAATCCCGTGCACGTCCTCACTTCACACACAAGTCTCCTTTCCCTCAACGTAACGAGCAAGGAAGTAGGACATCCACTACGCGGCACATGTGGGCTTAAACATGTGCACCGTAATGAAGCCTTTCCTTCTGGGTGGGGAGGTGGGTGAAGAGCGGCTGCACTTTCAGCAGCGACAGCGGAGCTTCATTTCCCCTCTCCCGGAAGACTTCCATCAACCTCTGCCCAACCACCCGTTGGATACTTGAAGGTAACATCAAAATATCCTTTACCCGGAAAATCCTGGAGGCGTAGATGTCCTTGGCCTCGAATTTGCAGGCCTCTACAAGAGAACCTTCTTCACATGAATACGCAGTCTCGTGAGAAGGGGTTCCCCTTGCTGAGGTCCTTGAGCTTTATTCGCAGGGTATTCCGAATACCTGCACTCACTGCTCCTGCTCCTGCTCCTGCTGACATTGTGGCTGAATTTAAGCGTGTTAGGTTGTTTCCCAACCAGCATGGATCCACCTCTAAGCCTGCAGCCGACCGACTCCTCAACGATTTCGCTCCGCAATCCACGGCCCTTGTCCCCAAGGAACCGCCAGAACCGCCAGAACTGTTCTGATAAGAACAGATAGTCTCTTTCACATAAGAACAGATACTACACTTGATCTTAGCCAAAAGGCCGAGAAGCGATCTGCAATAACCAACCCGACCTCCCGGTGGCTCAGCACTTCAACTCCCCATCCTATTCCGTATCCGACCTCTCTGTCCTGGGTCTCCTCCATGGCCAGAGTGAGCAACACCACAAATTGGAGGAACAGCACCGCATATTCCGCTAGGGGAGTCTGCATCCTTGTGGCATGAACATTGAATTATCTCAATTCTGTTAACCCTTGCTGTCTACTCCCCTTCCCACCTGTCCCTCAGCCCTCGGGCTCCTCCTCCTCCTTTTTCCTTTCTTCCCCCGCCCCCCCCCCCATCCCCAATCAGACTGAAGAAGGGTTTCGGGCCGATCTCCTTCGCTCCATAGATGCTGGTGCGCCCGCTTTTGTGTTTCCTCGATTTTCCAGCATCTGCAGTTCCTTCTTTAACACTGTGTTTATGCTGCCGGACGTACGTCAGCTCCCCTCTCTCCCTCCCTCCACCGGGGCGTGCGCGCTCTCTCCCTCCCCCTCCCCCCCGACTCTGGGCTCGATGCTCTGGATACTGGGCTCTGGACACTCAGGACAGCAGTCAGTCAGAGGTGGACACTGGTGCTGAAGGACACTGCTCACTCTGGACACTGGTGCTGGGACAGGACACTGGGATGTATGGCCAGAGGGGTGGAGGTGGGCTGGACTCCAGACACTGGACACTGCGGGAGGACGGTTACAAGTGCTGGGAGCTGGACACTCTTCTCCGGCCACTGAACACTGGCTACTCCGACCGCTGGACACTGTCTTCACCAACCACTGGACACTGGCTACTGGTCTGGACAGTGATTTCTCTGTGGAAAAGTTGCCCCTCAGATTGACATTATTAATGTGAACCATTTGTGCACAACTTTGCTGGTGTGAGTAATAAATGAAATGATAGATAGCAAAAATACACAGTGGTGCAGCGGTAGAGTTTCTGCCTCACAGCGCCAGAGACCCGGGTTCCATCCTGAATACGGATGCTGTCTGTATGGAGTTTGCACGTTCTCCCCATGACCTGCGTGGGTTTTCTCCGGGTGATCCGGTTTCCTTCAACATTCCAAAGGCCTGCTGGTTTGTAGGTTATTTGGCTTCTGTAAAAATGTCCCTAATGTGTGTAGGATGGTGCTAGTGTATGGGTTGGCGGCGATGACTTGGTGGGCCAAAGGGCCTGTTTCCGCGCAGTATCTCTAAAATCAAAGCAATACCCACCCGGTGACTTGGCCTCCACCGCGCTCTGTGGCAATGTAATTCCACAGATTCACCATCCTCTGGCTCAAGAAATTCCTCCTCATCTCCAAAGGCAGAGAGGGTGAGGGGCCAGACGTGGGCATGTGGGACTAGCTTCGATAGGCATGGCTGTGTGTTTCTGTGCTGTGGGACTGACGGAGCTCAACAGGGTAGTAGTTTGATGCTTCAGCCTGCAGCAACCCAGGAGTGTGTTCCAGACGCTTCATTAGTTTGTTGTTCTGCACATCGATCGGGAGGCGATGAAATCGCCTGTTCACACACAGCCGCCAGAGCAAACAGTGTACGTACAGTGATGACAAACGCAATATCCAGTGCAGAACAGTGCAAGATTGTGTTGCAGAAAGCCCGGGGTAGCACAGACGAGAGGGGCTGAAGGGCCTGTCACCGGGCAGGGCGACCACCGACGCTGTCCATGTGGAGTTTGCTCGCTTCTCCCTCCGTGGTGGACCGGATGCGGGTCGGGGCAGGGGAGACGAGCTTAGCCTTCCAAGCCTCAATCCAAGCTCAGCCTTCCTCCCGCGCATCCTAGCCCCAACGGGCCGAGTGCTCCGCCTCCCTCCCCGGACAACAACCGAGGGAAAAAACACAGAAGAAACCTCTTCCAATCCCCTGAATCCCTCAGGGAATGCCCTGCCCTGTCTTTGAAATTAAGCCGTCATAATTGTGCACGATCAGTCAGCATTATCCTTTTTCTAATATATAGACGAAAGCTGATCAAGACCAAGTTGGAATTTATTGTCACTTGCACCAATTAAGGTACAGTGATATTTGAGTAACCGTACAGCCATACTGAGTAAAAAGCAACAAGACACATAGCCACATAAAATAAAATCTAACAGAAACATCTATCCACCACAGCGGAATCCACATTCCTCACTGTGATGGAAGGTAATAAAGTTCAAATATCTTCCCCTTTTGTTCACCCACCCGTGGTCGGGGCTGTTGAACCCTCCGCAGTCGCCGCTCGCTGCCGACACGCTACATAAAAGTCCCTTTAAACTTCCATGATGCAAAGACATCCTCATGAAGAAGGCCTATGCTTGGACAGCTATCCAGCCAGAAGAGGCGAAAGCACTGCGGGAGTTTGCGATATTTCTTAGAAGTATGACAACCCTCTTAGACCACATGCAAGAAATGAATGTTGTCAACAATATGAAAACGTTCACTCTAAAACTGCCCTATAACTCATCCGAATATCCATGGATATGACAAAATATTCAAACAATAAAATATCATTATACACTGATGATATACTTTTGTACATCACAAAGCCTCATATCACTATACCCAACATTTTAAATTTAATTGAGGATTTCGATTCAATTTCAGGTTATAGAATAAACTGGAATAAAAGTGAAATCATGTCAATAAAACCCAAAGATTCTACACATCTCGTACAATTTCCTTTTAAAATAGCTGATGAAAAACTTAAATATTTGGGTATTGAAATTACTAGAAGATATCAAGACATGTTTAAAGCAAACTATAACCCTGTACTTAAGACACTACATAATTTAATTAAATTCTGGAAAACGCTTCCGATGTCCTTAATATGCCATAAAAAAGATTTTTCTACCACAAATTCTATACTTGTTCCAATCAATCCCATTATATCTAGCCAAAATGTTTTTTTTTAAATTGGACTCAGATATTACAAATTTTATTTGGGATTATAAGTCCCATAGAATACAAAGACCACACCTGAATAAACCCAAAGTAGTAGGGGGATTAGCATTCCCTATTTTATGTATTATTATTGGCCGGTCAATATTAGAAATATGATTCAATTGTTGGATAATTCTCTTCATCAACCGGAATGGATCATTATGGAGAAAGAGGACTGCTCCCCTTTAATATTGGTGTGATCCTTCTTTCACCAATGACGGTGAATAATAATACAAACTACAACAAAAACCCAATTATACATAGTACAATCAGAATTTGGAAACAAATAAAATACAATTTAAAATTAAGAAACTTATCTCTCCTATCTCTTATTGCTAAAAACCCTCTGTTTAAACCCTCAGTTATAGACAAAGCATTTATACAATGGGAAAGAGCAGGAATTAAAACTTTGGGATGATACAGGAAAACTATTATCATTTAAACAATTACAACTAAAATACAATCTGGGTAACAATCAGTATTTTAAATATTTCCAAATATGTGATTATCTGAAAAAACATGCACAAGAATTTCACAAAATGCCATTGCTCTTACTAGATGAAGTAATGAATACAAAGGCGGAATCAGCAAATTTAATTTCATATATATATAATATTATACTAAATGCAGTAATACCAACAACGGAAGGTATCAGAGGTGAGTGGGAAAACGAACTAAGCATAAACATTTCCAATGAAAGGTGGAAAGAGTACTTATTAAATGTGCATAAATGCTCAATTAACGTGAGACACACTTTAATACAATTTAAAATTTTACACAGATTATACTACTCAAAACTAAATTAAATAAATTTTTCCCTAACGTTTCACCAATTTGTGATAAATGCCAGTGTCAAGAAGCTACTGTAGTGCACTCATTCATCGTTTGTACAAAAATTCAAAGGTTTTGGATTGAAATCTTTGAAATTTTCACAAAACTGTTTAAAATAAAAATGACAACAAAGCCAGAATGGATTATTTTCGGAATGACAGAAGGTAATTCGGAATTAAATGTATATCAAAAGAATCTATTTGATTATGGCTTAATAATAGGAAAAAAGCTCATCTTAAAATTCTGGAAAAATGCTCCTATATCAACATTAAATATGTGGATTTCAACTATGTTTGAATCATTACACCTGGAAGATATGAGACTCCACCTGGCAGGAAAATCAGAACGCTTCTATCAGACGGGGTCTGCATTTATAGAATTGCTACAAAGATAGGGTGCAGGAGTACCTCGGGCCTTGGTAGGGGGGTATGAAAAACTATCGAGTTGGTGGATTCCTTTTGCGTAATATATATATGTAACTGGCTTTTTTTCCCTTTCTCTCTCTTTCTTTTTTCCTTTTCTTTTCTTGGGTCCATCTCTTAACCCCCTTTCTCTAATTCTTTGACCAAGGGGGTTTTTTCTTTGTTGTTTTTCTTCTCCCCTTTGGCACGCTGTTTCACTTTCACAACTCTTTTCATTCACTCTCTTTCTTTCTATTTTTTTAAGCCATAAAATTATGGGGTACAATGATTGTAACAATATATATGTGATGTACACTGATGTATTTACCACTAATAAATAAAAATATATATTTTTAAATAAATAAATAAAACTGCCCTATAGACTTAGAGAAAATATAAAGCTGGTCTCAGAGGAAAATGAGAATCGAGAGGCCATGCTTGCTGATCTGGGGAACTTCATAGAAAAGGAAGTATGGTACATGTCAAATTTATGCTATGGGAGTATTCAAGATCCTAAACCAATCGCAACTGTCAAAGGTTCTACCTTTACTAAAACAAAAGGGAGATCAGGATCGAAGGGAAGTAGTTTTGATTCCGCTGTAAATACCTGCAGAAACGAAAGTCCAAAAGGAAGAAGATACATCTATTGTTAAGCCAAGATGGTTCTGTTTGTCATCCAGCGAGAAGAAGACAGAGGAATGACAAAGAGATGGCCCACGATGGGAGAAGGGGCAGGCTGTAGATAACTGGTCAGCTCAGACTCCAACCGCCTGCCCTGGAGGACCACCTGTCATCCGCTCGCCCGCATGGGAGGACCGCTGAATCCCATCACCAAAGATCCTATAGGATCTTTGCCCATCACCAGGATCTTTGCTCATCACGGAGTGATATCGTTCTGTATCGTCCCGTATCCTTCAATCTCCCTCTTCCTCCCCCTCCTCTCTGTCTCTTCCTCTCCCTCCCAGCTCTGTCCCCTCCTCTCTCTCAGTCTCAAATCTCCCTCATTCCTTCCCTCTCTCCATCCCAAACCTGTTCCCTCACTCTTCCCCTCTCTCTCCCCCCTCCCTTCTCCCTCTCCGCCTTACCTCCCTCCCTCTCTCCCCCTCCCCCTCCTCCTCTCTCCCAGAGAGAGACAGTGACAGACAGAGAGAGAGAGAGACGGCGAAAGAGAGAGACGAGGAGAGAGAGACAGACAGACGGAGAGAGAGAGAGATAGACAGAGTGAGAGACAGAGAGTGGTGAGGAGAGAGGGAGAGAGGTACAGAGACAGAGAGAGAGACGGAGAGAGAGATTTAGAGTGAGATAGAGAGAGAGGGGGGGGGGAGACAGAGGGTGGAGGGGAGAGACAAGGAGAGAGAGAGACATAGATAGAGAGAGTGTGTGTGAGAGAGGAGAGAGAGAGAGAGAGACAGAGAGAGATACAGATACAGAGAGAGCGAGAAACAGAGAGACAGACGGAGAGAGATATAGATACAGAGAGAGAGAGAGAGACAGAGAGAGAGAGAGTCAGAGACAGAGAGTTAGACAGAGAAAGGCAGCGGCAGAGAGAGAAAGAGAGAGAGAGACAGAAATAGGGAGACAGAGGTACAGAAGCCTGATGGCATGATGATAGAAACTGTTCTTGAGTCTGGTGGTACGTGCAGCCTTGCTCCTGTATCGTCTGCCTGACGGTAACAAGGGGGACAGTCTGTGTGCTGGGTGGCTGTGAGCCTTGATGATGCTGTGTGTCTTCTGCAGGCACCGCCGGTGGAAAATGTCCTGAATGGCCGGGAGACAGTTGCCAGTGATGTGCTGTGCCACCTTCACCACTCTCTGTACTGATTTGTGGCTGTGGGCAGAACAGGTCCCGTACCAGACTGTGATGCAGCCCGTCAGCAGACTCTCGATGGTGCAACTGCAGACGTTTGTGAGGAAGCTGGCGTTCATGTCAATCTTCCTCTCTTCTCAGGAAGGGTCATTCCCCAGTGTGCAGCTGGGCGGGGCAGACTCCGCAGGCCAAAAGACCTGTTCCAACGCTGCATCTCTAAACTAAACTAAAGCAAAGAAGGGTCTCGACCCAAAATGTCACCCATTCCTTCTCTCCACAGATGCTGCCTGACCCGCTGAGTTCTCCAGCACTTTCTCTCTATCTTCTCCACAGATGCTGCCTGACCCACTGAGTTACTCCAGCACTTTCTCTCTGTCGCTCGCTCTCTTTTTGTCGCTCTCTCTCTCTCTCTCTCTGTCTTTCTCTATCTATCTATCTCTCTCACTCTCTCTCCGTCTCTCTCTCTCTCTCTGTGTTTCTGTGTCTCTGTCTCTCCCTCTGCCTCTCTCTGTCAGTCCAGATCCCTCTCTCTCTCTGTCCATCTCTCTCTCTGTCCCTCTCTCTCTCTCTTTCTCTGTCCCTCTCTCTCCCTCCGTCCCTCTCTCTCTCTCTTTCTGTCCGCGCTCTCTCTGTCCCGTGCTCTCTCTCTCTGTCTCTCTCTCTCTCTCTCTCTGTCCCTCTCTCTACCACTGTCCCTCTCTGTCTCTTCTCTGCCCCCCTGTCTCCGTATCATTCTCTCTGTCTCTCTCTCTGTCCCCCTCCTCTCTCTCTGTGTCTCTCCATCTGTCCCTCTCTCTCGCTCTCTCTCTGTCTCTCTCTCTCTGTCTGTCCCTCTCTCTGTCTGTCTCTGCCCCTCTCTCTCTCTGTCCCTCTCTGTGTACTGCTCTCTCTCTGCCCCTCTCGCTCTCCCTATCTGTCCCTCTCACTCTCTGTCTCCCTCTCTCTCTGTCCATCTCTCTCTCTTTCTGTGCCCCCTCTCTCTTCCTCTCTGCCCCCCTCTCTCTCCCTGTCCCTCTCTCTCTCCGTCCCTGACCCTCTCCCTCTCTGTCCCTCTCTGTCCCTCTCTCTCTCTGTCTCTCTTTCTGCTCTCTCTCTCTCTCTCTCTGGCACTAGAGAAGTCGATGGAGCTGGGAATAGAGCTGGAGCGAAAACTTGAACTGGAGATGGATTTGCAGCTGGAGATAGCTCTCTCTGGCTATATTTAAGAGGGAGTTAGATGTGGCCCTTGTGGCTAAAGGGATCAGGGGGTATGGAGAGAAGGCAGGTACAGGATACTGAGTTGGATGATCAGCCATGATTATATTGAATAGCAGTGCAGGCTCGAAGGGCCGAATGGCCTACTCCTGCACCTATTTTCTATGTTTCTATGGATCTAGATCTGGAGCTGGAGCTGGAGATGGAGAAGGAGCTGGAGATGGGGATAGAGCTGGAGCTAGAGGCTGATCTCGACATGGGGTTGGAGATGGAGCCAGAGCTGGAGATGGAAATAGAGCTGGAGCTGCATATGTAGCTGGGAATGGAGCTAGAGCTGGATTCGCAGGGGATTAGAGATGTTTAGAGGGGTTTACAGGAGTCTAGATGGGTTTACAGCTGTTTAGAGGGGTTTAGGGGGATTTACATGTGGTTTAGAGGGTTTTAGAGTGGGTTAGAGGGTTGTAGATGGGTTTAGAGGGATTTAGAGGGCTTTACAGGTGTTTGCAGGTGTGTAGAGAGGTTTAGAGGTGTTTAGATGGGTTTAGAAGGATTTACGTGGGGTTGGAGGTATTTATAGAGGTTTTGAGGGGTTTACAGGGATTTACAAGGGTATAGGGGTTTCACAGGTTTTGCATGGGTTGAGGCGTCTGCTGTGTGCTAGAGAGGTTTTGAGCGGTTTGGTGGGTTTGGAGGGGTTTAAAGGGGTTTAGAGGGGTTAGGACAGTTTAGAGTGGTTTAGAGGGGGTTGGAGGGGTTTGGATGAGTTTAGAGGGATTTACGTTGGTTCAGAGGTATTTACAGAGGTTTTGAGATGGTTACAGGCGTTAAGAGGAGTTGAGTGGTTGAAAGGGATTTTCAGGGGATTAGAGATGCTGAGAGGGCTTTACAGGTGTTTAGAGGTGTTTACAGATGTTTGGAGATGTTTAGAGTGGTTTACAGGAATTTGGAGGGGATTTACAGGGTTTTAGAGGGGTTTAGAGTGGGTTATAGTGTTTTAGATGGGTTTGGAAGGGTTTAGAGGGGTTTTGAGGGGGCCGGAGGGATTTGTACGTGTTTAGATGGATTTACAGGTGTTTAGAGGTGTTTAGAAGGTTTTAGATGGGTTTAGGGCTTGGGTTAGGGGGTGCAGGGGTTTAGTGGGGTTTAAATGGATTTAGCGGGATTTACAAGGGGTTTAGGGGGGTTTAGAGTGGGTTATAGATGGGTTTAGAGGGTTTAGAGGGGTTTAGTGTGTTTCAGAGAGGGTTACGGAGGTTTGAAGGGGTGTACAGGCGCTTACTGGGGCTTTGAGGGGTATGCAGGGGATTAAATATGTCTAGAAGTGTTTACAGGTGTTTAGAGGGATTTACAGAGGTTTAGAGGAATTTACAGGGGTTTAGAGGGGCTTAGATGTGTTTGCAGCAGTTTAGAGAGGCTTAGAGTGGTTTAGAATGGTTTAGAGGGGTTTAGATAGTTTAGAGAGGTTTACATGGGGTTTACAGGGGTTTACAGGGCTCAGCGGGCTCTATAGGGGTTTAGAGGCGTTTATAGTGGTTTGCATGTGTTTAGGGGGGTTGGAGGGACTTTAGAGGGGTTTAGATGGGGTTAGAGGGGTTTGGCGGGGCTTAGTGATTTACGTTGGGTTAGAGGTATTTATAGATGTTTGGAGGGGCTTACAGCTGTTGAGGGAGGATTTGAGTGGTTTAGAGGGATTTACAGGGATTTGGATGGTCTTAGAGGGATTTATGTTGCGTTAGAGGGGTTTACAGGTGTTTAGAGGGGTTTACAGATGTTTAGAGAGGTGTAGAGTGGATTTGGAGGGGATTGCGAGGGGTTTGGGTTTAGAGGGGTTTAGAATGGGTTTTACTGTTTTAGATGGGTTTGGAGGGGTTTACAGGTTTACATGGGTTTACAGGGTTTAGAAGGATGTACTGGTTTTTAGGGTTTTTAGACTGCTTACCAGGTGTATAGAAGTGTTTAGGGGGGGTTACATGGGGTTTACAGTGGGTTAGACGAGCTCATCGGGTTTTATAGGGGTTTAGTGGCGTTTAGAGTAGTTCACGAGGTTTAGAGGGGATTACGGAGGGTGGTTTAAAGGGGTTTGGAGGGCATTATAGGGTTTAGAGGGGTTTAGAGGCGTGTCCATTGGTTTAGAGGGATTTGGAGAGGATTGGAGGGCGTTTAGAGGGGTTTGGAGGTGTTTAGAGAGGTCTACAGTGGTTTAGGGAGGTTTACAGGGGTTTGGAGTGGTTTACAGGGTGGTAGAGACGTTTACAGCGATTGAGTTGTTTACATGGGTTCAGAGATGTTGTGAGAGGTTTACATGGGTTTACAGGGGTTTACATGGGGTTTCGAGGGGTTTATAGGGGTTTAGAGGGGCTTTGAGGGGATTGCATGGGTTTGGAGGGGTTTAGAGGGATTTACATGGGGTTAGAGGTATTTAAAGTGGTTCGAGAGGTTTACAGATGTTTCCGGGTGTTTAAAGAGGTTTTGAGTGGTTTAGAGAGGTTTACAGGGTGTTAGAGGTGTTTAGAGGGGTTTACAGCTGTTTAGTGGGCTTTAGAGGGGGTTTGAGGGAGAGGTTTAGCTTAGAAACATAGAACATAGAATTAGGTGCGCCTTCAATATGATCAGGTTTGGAGGGATTCCAGAGACTACCACTCTCTGTGTGAGGTTTAGAGGGGATTTAGAGGGGTTTAGAAGATGTGTTTAGAGGGGATTAGAGGGCTTCACAAGTGTTTGCAGGTGTTTAGAGAGGTTTAGAGGTGCCTCGAGGGGTTTAGTGTGTTTTAGAAAGGGTTACATGGGTTTGGAGGGGTTTACAGGCGTTTAATGGGGCTTCAAGTGGTTTGCAGGGCATTAAATGTGTTTAGAGGGATTTACAAGCGATGAGAGGGATTTACAGGGGTTTAGAGTGGTTTAGAGAGGTTTAGAGTGGGTTATACTGTTTGAGATGGGTTTGGAGGGGGTTTAGAGGGGTTTTGAGGGGGTTAGAGGGGTTTGGGGGTTTGGAGGGTTTAGATCTTTACAGGGATTTACGTGGGGTTTAGAGATATTTGAGCACAGAGGTTTTGAGATTTAGAGGGTTTACAGGTGTTTCCGGGTGTTTACAGCTGTTTAGTGAGGTTTTTAGTGGTTTAGAGGGGTTTGCAGGGGATTCGAGGTTTAGAGAGGTTTATTGGGATTTAGAGGGAGTTACAGCTGTTTAGAGGGGTTTAGGGGTTTAGGTGGATTTTGCAGAGATTTAGAGGATTTACAGGGGTTTAGAGGAGTTTAGAGGTGTTTGCAGGTGTTTAGAGAGGTT
The DNA here is from genome assembly GCA_035221665.1 of Okamejei kenojei. Classification (NCBI taxonomy): domain Eukaryota; kingdom Metazoa; phylum Chordata; class Chondrichthyes; order Rajiformes; family Rajidae; genus Okamejei; species Okamejei kenojei. The sequence continues at coordinate 4,342 of JAVHYY010000934.1, read as the reverse complement.
TAGAAGGGTTTAGAAGGGTTTAGATGGTGTTATCATGTATTATATCGTTTTATGCAGTATGTTATAATGTTAGTATGTTGATATGTATTAGACTGTTTTGGTGTGATTGTGTATATGGTGTTAAAGTGTATTATATTGCGTTATAGCGTATTTTAGTGGTGTAATGTATTATAGTGCGTTATAGTATATTGCAATGTGTTCGAACGTGTTATTCTGTTTTATAGTGCATTATAGAGTGATGTATTATAATATATTATAATATGTTGTAGTGAATTATTATATATCAGTGTGTTATACTGTAGTTTTGCGTGTTAGTGAGTTATAATGTATTCTTGCGTATTACAGTGTGGTTAAGTGTTATAATGTGTTAAAGAGTGTTATATTGCTTTCATGTATTCTAGTATCCTTGTGTATTATAGTGTGTTATAGCGTATTATAGTGGGTTTACAGTGGTTTATAGGAGTTTCGGAGGGTTTGCATGGGTTGAGAGGGGTTTGGAGTGGTCTGGAGAGGTTTAGAGCGGTGTGGAGGGGGTTGGAGGGGTGTGGCATGGTTTAGAGGGTTTCACAGGTGTGTGCATGTGTTTAGAGCGGTTTAGAGGGGTTTTCAAAGGTTTAGAGGGGCTAGGAGGGGTTTACAGAAGTTTACAGGGGTTTACAGGGGTTTAGAGGGCTCAGCGGGCTCAATAGGGATTTAGAGGCGTTTAAAGTTGTTTGCATATAGAGGGATTTGGAGGTATAGAGGGGTTAGAGGGGTTTGGAGGGGTTTAGTGATTTACGTTGGGTTAGAGGTATTTATAGATGTTTGGAGGGGTTTACAGCTGTTTATTTGAGTGGTATAGAGGGATTTACAGGGGATTTACAGGGCAGTTTAGAGGGATTTATGTTGAGTTTGAGGCATTTACAGATGTTTACAGGGGTTTACAGGTGTTTAGATGGGTTGTACAGATGTTTAGAGGTGTAGAGTGGTTTAGAGGGATTTGGCGGGGATTGACAGGGGTTTGGGTTCAGAGGGGATTAGATGGGTTCAGAGGTTTACATGGGTTTACAGGGGTTTACATGGGTTAGAAGGTTGTACAGGGGGTTTTAGACTGCTTTACAGCAGTATAGAAGTGTTTGGTGGGGTTACATGGGGTTTACAGTGGTTTAGAGGGGCTCACCGGGTTTTATAGGGGTTTATAGGCGTTTAGAGTAGTTCACAGGGGTTTAGAGGGGTTTACAGGGGGGTTTATAGGCGTTTCGAGGGCTTTAGAGGTGTTTGCATGTGTTTAAAGAGGTTTAGAGTGGTTTAGAAGGTGTTATCATGTATTATATCGATTTACAGCTCTGTAGAGGGATTTACAGGGGGTTAGAGATATTTACATGTGTTTAGAGGGGTTTAGAGGGTTTTAGTGTGTTTTAGAGAGGGTTACATGGGTTTGGAGGGGTGTAGAGGCGTTTACGGGGTCTTCAAGGGGTTTGCAGGGGATTAAATATGTTTAGAGCGGTTTACAGGTGTTTACAGGGATTTACAGGGGTTTAGAGGGGGTGTAGAGGGGTTTGGAGGTGTTTAGAGTGGGTTATCTTGTTTTAGATGGGTTTGGAGGGGTATAGAGGGGTTTGTAGGGATTTAGAGGGATTTACGTCGGGTTAGAGGTATTGACAGAGGTATTGAGGGGTTTACATGTGTTCCAGGTTTTTACAAGTGTTAAGAGAGGTTTTTAGTGGTTTAGAGGTGTTTGCAGGTGTTTAGAGAAGTTTGCTTGAGTTTGGAAGGGTTTTGAGGGATTTACATGGGGTTAGAGGTATTTGCAGAGGTTTTCAGGGGTTTACATGTGTTTCCGCGTGTTTACAGCTGTTTAGAAAGTTTTGAGTGTTTTAGAGGGGTTTGCAGGGGAGTAGAGATGTTTAGAGGGGTTTACAGGGGTTTAGAGCTTTAGATGGATTGTATTTTCACGGGTATAGATGGATTTAGAGGTGTTATGGGGGTTTAGAGAAGTTTGGAAGGTTTTAGGGTAAGGGGTGCAGTAGTTTAGAGTAGTTCACAGGGGTTTAAATGGGGTTTACAAGGGGTTTTCTCATATCATGCCCTCTTGTTTGAATCTTCCCTACCCTCAATGGGAAAAGCTTATCCACGTCAACTCTGTCTATCCCTTTCATCATTTTAAAGACCTAACTTGTTCAACCGTTCTCTGTAACTTAGTTGCTGGAACCCTGGCAACATTCTAGTAAATCTCCTCAGTACTCTCTCTAATTTGTAGACATCCTTCCTATAATTAGGCGACCAAAATTGTACACCATACTCCAGAATTGGTCTCACCAATGCCTGGTACAGTTTTAACATTACTTCCCTACTCCTGTATTCAATGCTCTGATTTATAAAGGCCAGCACACCAAAAGATACCACCCTATCTACATGCGATTCCACCTTCAGGAAACTATGCACAGTTATTCCTAGATCCCTCTGTTCCACAGCATTCTTCACTTCCCTACCATTTACCATGTACGTCCTATTTTGTCCTGCCAAGTTGTAGAACCTTACACATCAGCATTAAAATCAGCCCACTCTTCCACATGGCCCAAATCTCTCTGTAGACTTTGAAATCTACTTGATTATCCACAACACCACCTATCTTCGTATCATCTGCATACTTACTTATCCAATTGTCCACCCCATCATCCAGATCATTGATGTACATGACAAACAACAGTGGACCCAACACGGATCCCTGAGGCACCCCACTGGTCATCGGCTTCCGACCTGAGAAACAGCCATCCACCATTACTCTCCGACATCTCCCCTTCAGCCACTGTTGAATCCATCTTGCTACTCCGCCATTAACACCCAAAGATTGAACCTTCTTAACCAACCTTCCATGGGGAACCTTGTCAAAGGCCTTACTGAAATCCATATAGACAACATCCACTGCTTTACCCTCATCTAGTAACCCTAGTAACCTCTTCAAAAAATTCACGAATGTTTGTCAAACATGACCTTCCAGGCACAAATCCATGTTGACTGTCCTGATCAGACCCTGTTTATCCAGATGCTTATGAGAGTATGTATATCTCTTAGTAACAGTATCCTTTCCATTACATTTGCCCACCACTTGACGTTCAGACTAACAGGTCTAATTATTGCTAGGTTTATTCTTTAACCTTTTTTAAACAATGAACAACATGCGCAGTGCGCCAATCCTCTGGCACTATCTCCTCTAATGACATTGGAAATATTGCTGTCATGCCCCATGCTATTTCTACAATATTTTTCAATGTCCTAGCGAATACTCATGTCAGGACTTCAATATACACTTTCTATATTTTTCAAAAGTGTTCCTTACTATATAATACTGACTCAAACACATAACAAAACTTCTATAACACCTACTTAACACTTTTCCAGGACTAACACTCACTAGAATCTGCTGTTAACATATAACAATATCAGACAATGTAAACCAATGAACCAGTATAGAATATCTCTAGATAGTGTGCCTATAGTTTATCATAGTGTATTATTGTTTTTTGTGGTGATTTATCCTACTTATAATGATATAGAGTTACAGTATATTCATATATGTTGTGTGTATTGTTGTTGTGCTATTATAGCATGTTATAGTGTATAATTTGGTGGCGCAAAAAAACGGAAAGCTAGGCTATTATTTAAATGGTGGCCGATTAGGAAAAGGGGAGATGCAGCGGAGACTGGGTGTCATGGTTCACCAGTCATTGAAAGTTAGGGAATGCAGGTGCAGCAGGCAGGGAAAAAAGCGAATGGTATGTTAGCTTTCATAGCAAAAAGGAATATTTGCGTACAGGAGAGGGAGGTTCTACTTCAGTTTATACAGGGTCTTGGTGAGACCAACCTGGAGTATTCGCGTGCAGTTTTGGTCTCCAAATCTGAGGAAGGACTTTATTGCCATAAGAGGGAGTGCAGAGATGGTTCCCAGACTGATTCCTGGGATGTCAGGACTGTCTTATGAAAGAAACGACTGGAAGACTCGGTTATTACTCTTGGAAATTTTAGGAGTTAAGAGTGGATCTTCTAGAGATTACAAAATTTTAAGGGGTTGGACAGGTAGATGCAGGAAGATTGTTCCGCTGTTGGGAAGTCCAGGAAAAGGGGTCACAGCTTAAGGATCTGTTTAAAAACTATCTCGATATAGTCAAGACTTTTCAACACACATAGAGTAGTGGTCTCTGTAATCTCTGCCAGAGGTTTAATTTATTTCCATAACCTAGTCAAAATTTAATATTTCTTTTAATATAATTTCCAAATTGTTATTTTAACATATGTTAATGTATATAATTGCTTTAACGGATCTCCATCTTATTATTATCATCCATTAATTAAGCTTGCTTAT